>LR754386.1:0-51717 GCA_902729485.2 Mus minutoides | reverse complement strand
ATATCAGCTACTTGACCTGGGTGCTGAAAATTGAAGCCAGGTCCACCTAAGGAACAGTATGTATGGAATCATAGCCAAGCCATTTCTCAAGCCCCCAGGTCCCTATATTACTTTTTCAATCTTTTAGTGAGCATGGACTTTACTGATTGTCTAGGCTGGCTGGCCAGCATTCTCTAAGGATCTGCCTGCCTCTACCCTCTCAGCATGGGGATTGGAAGTGTGTGCTGCCATGTGCAGCTGTTGGAAGACAAAAATTCTGGATTTTTTTTTTTAAGATTTATTTACATATTTGAGGCATATAAGTAGCTGTCTTCAGACACACCATAAGAGGGCATCTGATCCCATTGCAAATGGTTGTGAGCCACCATGTGGTTGCTGAGAATTGAACTCAAGACCTCTAGAAGAACAGCAGGTGCTCTTAACTGCTGAGCCATCTCTCCAGCCCCCCCCCCCCCAAATCTCTGGTTCTTATGACTGTGCAACAAAAACTTTCCTATTGAGTTATCTCCCTGATAGCCAGCCTACATTTTTACCAAATAAAATTTAAAACAAAATGATAGAAAGATAACTACTTGAAAGTGTAAATGATCCATTTAATGTGAACATTGAGGTAGTGGGGATTTGCGATGAAAACAAATGAGTTGTTTCTTCTTTTAATGTTTGTATTCATTCTTTAAATAAATTTCATACAAGATACCTGGAATCTCACTCATATTCCCTTCCCACAACTCCTACCAGATCCAGTCCCAATTCAATTTTGTATTCTCTCTCTCTCTCTCTCTCTCTCTCTCTCTCTCTCTCTCTCTCTCTCTCTCTCTCTCTCTTTCTCCAATCCCTGTCATATTTGAGCTGCCTTAAAACTCTTGGATATGTGACTATACCCTAGATCATGTTTTAACTCCAGGAGTCAGACTATTAAAGAAAACCGACTCTCCTCCTCCTAGGTATCGATACTCCATAGCTCCTTAGCTGGGAATGCGAGCTCATGCTTACTGCACCTCTTCATGCTGGCATTTTATGGTTTAAGCTTGTGCAGACCTTGTGCACACCATCCAATCTTCTGTGAGTTTGTGTTCAAGCACTCTGTTATGCCCTTCAAACACTGTTGTTGTTGTTGTTGTTGTTGTTGTTGTTGTTGTTGTTTTCCCTAAAGTCATCCACAACCTCTGGCTCTTACAGTGTTTCTACCCTCTCCTTAATGGGGACCCTGAGTTTCAAGTAGAACTGTGATGCAGACCTTCCATTTAGGGTTAATCTCTGCATAGGCTCTTATTCTCACCATATTCCCCAGCTGTGACTGAATTTCAAATCATATACCAGATACCTTGTACAATGGCCAGTAATTAGCACAGGGATGGAGACAAGACTCAAGCTAGAATAGCAGGCAGAGAAGAGCTAAGTCCACCTTTTACATGCATGAAATGGAGCAATGTTGGATACTGTTGCTGCTACCATGAAGTGAGAATGTGCCTTACACTGGTATCCACACACCAGAAAATATCAGAGATGCACAAACAGAATCCATAAATAGTGGTAGCTCCATTTTAGTTCCTGAACATTGCCAAACCTGAAGACAGACAATATTCCTTGACTTCTCCAGCTGTGTATGAGCCACTGATTTAAGTGCTCTTTTTTAAAGAAAAGACTAAAAAGGATTTATGGCAATTTGATATATGGCAATTGAAAATGAAAGTAATAAGTGTAGGGATGAAGAGAAGTATTGCTGCTTACAGCCTACTAGACTTCAGAAGGTAGTCTAGTCCAGCACTGCAAACAGAAATTGAGTGTGAGCTAGATCCGTAATTGAAAATGTTGTCATTGCCATTCTGGAAAAGTAAGAAATGGGTTAAATTGTTTAAATTAAATTTAATTAAAACTTAAACACATAGAGGCTGAAGAGGTAGCTCAGTAGAGACGAGTGCTTGCTGCACACAAAGAAGGACCAGAGATTGGAACCTAGTACTACAGAAAGAAAAAACCAAAAAAGAAAAACAAACAAACAAACAAACAACAACAAAAAAAAATGAATAAGAAAAAGAAAAAGGCATGCTTTCTTGTGCTGATAAGGGAGAGGGGTCAAGAGGATTGTTGGAGCTTACTAGCTACTAGGTTAGCTCCAACTTTAGTAAGAATTCCTGTCTTGAAAGAATGAAATAGAGAGCAATAGAGCAGAGCATAGGACATTTTCCTCTGACTTCCATGTGTGCAAACACCATAGAGAGAGTAAAGGAGAATCAGAAGTTTAATACATATATTAACCTATTATCTATAAAATAATCTCAATGTGTATAAATTCATTAATATGATTATTATAATAATTCAGTTTCATTCTTTTTAGATGAATTATTTGAAAAGACTATGCATTTTAAACATATTTCATTTGGACTTGTCTTGTTTGTAGGGACCAACAGCCACTTAGGGCTTGTAGCTATTATGTTGAACAATAAGGCTTCAGCCAATCCAGAGCCGGTCTGGTTGGTCCTCACATATGCTATGCTTTCCCATTACCTGATGCTCACTGTCTTTCCTATCACTCCAGTAGCATCAGATACCCCATGAGTCATATGTCCATACCCAGATTTTCTAAGTATATATAGCACATAATGGTGAAAACTAACTTTTCACATTTGCTTGAAAGAGAACCATAAAAAAAAACCTCTCAGATACCGAACTTGTACCACAACTCAGTGTTGAAATGTAAGAGGGAACACTTACATTTTTTTTTTTTTTAATGCTTGTCTATCCAGCCTTACCTTCTGCCTTTCTGGGAAAACTGAAGAAACAATTTTTGAACTTGTGTGTCAAATACTGTTATAAGAATCTGTCACACACCAACTCTTTCAGCTCCTCAAAACTACTGAGCTAAGAATTTTGACCACCCATTTCCCAGATGTATTAAGTCATGGGGTTTGACCTGAGTGCATCTGGACCCTTAATTCAGACTAGTCACCACTGCCCCATGCCTCCCTTTTGGTCTTGTTGAAGGCAGCCTCATGCCTCTTGTGGCACAGGCCAAATGAGATAAGGACTGTGTTCTCACTGGCCACTGGCAGACGGTGCAAGATGTGCAAGAATATACAGGAACCAGATGCTTCTCCTGCAGAACCAGCTACTAAATCCATTTGTTGCCACATTAAATCAGCCTGCTCAGAGTACAAAGATTATTCTAGCTCTCAGTCCAACAAAGGAAGGAAAAAGATGGTACTTGTATTGGTCACATCTCCACCACAGGTCACCTAAGGGAAGTTTCAGAAGGGGTCCATGAGGAGCTAGACCTATACATTTTGTGAATATACACCTACTGATACAGTGGTCCTTTGCCCTTTTGGTGTGTGGATGGCTAAACATGATGTATTAGGGTATGGTGGAGAGATGGACCTACAACCGCTATGATGGTAGCATCAGGCTGAAGAACTGAATATAGATCAGAGGAGACAACATACATTACAGCATTCTTAGGGAATGCAGTCAGCATGAAACTGTTCATAGCCACATAGACACCCACATACTAATGAACACTTAGAAATTATATATATATATATATATATATATATATATATATATATATATATATATACACACACACACACACACACTCACACACACACTCACACAAAGATGGAATCACTTCCACTGGTACTGGCAAAAGTGTTAGGAAAATCAAATTCTCAAACATCACTAAGAGCACTATAAACAAATTCAGCTTCTGTCAAAGAAAATTGGCAATACTTAACAAAAAACTTTGTCCTAGTACACTCATTTTTTTTTGCTACTAATTTGGGTGTATAAAAAACGGATATTTACTGAAGAATTTTTGTGATATTTAAAAATAGCAACAAGGTCTACTATAGCACATGCTTTTGTTCCCAGTACTCAGTAACCAGAGGCAAGTGGATCGCTATATGTTCAAGGCTGGCCTGATCTAAAAGCAAGTTCCAGACCACCCAGGGCTACACAATGAGACCCTGCCTCAAAGATAGATAGTAGATAGATAGATAGATAGATAGATAGATAGATAGATGACAGACATAGATGATACATACACACATACATATACATAGATGATAGATAGAAGATAGATGATAGATAGATAGATAGATAGATAGATAGATAGATAGACAGACTAGATATATAGACATAGATGATACATACATACATACATACATACATACATACATACATACATACACATAGGTGATAGATAGGTAGATAGGTAGATAGATACATAGTTACATAGATACATAGATATAGATAGATAGATAGAACTATATCAGGGTCCTTTTAGCAAAATATTGTTGGTGGATGGATAGATAGATAGATAGATAGATAGATAGATAGAGCGAGCTATATATATTAGGGTCCTTTCAGAAAAATCTTGCTGGTATATAGATAGATAGATAGATAGATAGATAGATAGATAGATAGATAGAGACTTAGATAGGTACATAGATAGATTGATGAGCAAGCACTCATTAGAATCTGAACTAACAAGTACAATACTTTCTCATATTAGAACATAAGATACACTTGAAAAGTATTAGATGAAAGTTTCATATAGATAGGCATGAAGTAACATTCATGATAATGGCATTTAAAAAGCAAACACTGGGATAATATGGTAGATTAGAATGATATGTAAATAGCTAACTAGACAGATAGAAAACTGACCTTGAATGGCATAACTGTAAGTATTTCCACATATCAATTCATCTAATTACTACAAACATCTGTGAAGGGAAAATTATTATTATCTTTGATTTATAGAGAATGAAATGAAGAAAAGTAAAATACTTCAATCAAGCATATTTTTTCCTAGATAGAACAAAGAACATGAGTCAAAATTTTTCATTCTGACAGTTCCATATAATTGTTCTTCCGTGAAACATCACGTTTTATGGAACAAAAATATTATTAATTTTTTTCTAAATGTGTGAAACTAATGACCTACACATTCTTTACAGTTACCTCTGCCCCCCTCGCCAGCAAATGCTCAGCCAGCGTAATTCTCAGCTATCTTCTATACAGGCTTTCACTCCCACTTGAAATAAAATACTCTTGCTCTTATTTCCCCTGAGAGGTGTTCTACCACCTAATGGCCTTCACCAGTACAAAATGTGTGCTAATATTCAGACTAAAGTTCCCCTGGTTCAACTGCATCTCATGATAGCACAATTGTATCTGTATTATATTAGAAATATGCAACAGTTACCACTGCTACAATCCCACTGTGTTACTCCACATTTCATATTACACCAATATTCAAATCATTTCGACTAGAACCTAGGAGTCAGCTTTGGATAATTGTTTTGAAAAACCACTAGGTGTGCCCAGTGCCAATCAGTCCTTCTCTCATACAATGCCATAATTGTCCAGTCAGAGACTGAAATACATATTTTATAAAAATTTATTAAAAACATGGGTGTGATGTAAGATGAAGTCTGTGGCCAGTGAGGTTCAATTTACCTTCCTTCTCGGCTTTTAAGAAGATTATGAATCCACAACAGCCACAGTATTCCAGGAGTTCCATACCCCTCCTTATTTAAGGTCTGACTTAATATTCTAATACTTGTGAATACTATGATCTCCCTCTGTGGAACATAATTAATTCAGCTATTAATTCTTGCATGAAACCTAAGCATAAGCTAATGCATTCAGATTAAAAAAAAAAAAAAAAAGAGTCTAGCTCACCCATAAAGGATCACCCAGAAAGGCAAATATTCTACAATAAGCTTATTCGTTAAATTTAGTTATGTGCAAACAAGACCCATTTTGTAATCCCTGAGCTAAGCTAACTGACACAGTTCATAATCTCCAACTCATCAGACTGGCTCAGTGGATAGTTTTGTTTCATCAGTGAGTACAATTAGTGGTCTCTGTGCTGCTGGGAGCTGGGTAACCATGTGCAGGTTAGCAGAGCCAAGAGTTCTGTCTCTGGTAAAGTTGCTCTGTGGCAAGAGTCACTTTCTTAGTTCCCTTCGGCCAGCAGACTCAGTTAATGATAATGGGGCACAGAGGGCAACTGTTCCTGCTGACAGACTCTTAACTGACAGAAGCCATTATCTGAAAAGCCTGATGGCAGTGCCTAATGACACAGTGGTTTTCTGGACCAAAAAGGTGTGCTATATTATTTACAGACTGAGAGGCCAAGCCTTGAAGAGTACAAGTACCAGCATCCTTACAGACATGTTAGCCCTATGAGTCCTGCACGAAGAAATAAAAAGATATTATCAGGAGATGCAAGAAAAGCTATGGCAGCTTGGGGAACCTGGGAGAGTGAAGGCAACTTCTATACTTACAATTTTAAAGATATATGCATACTTCTTTTTTTTTTTTCAGTGCTGCGAGGTATACCCAGGATCACTGACCTATATTTCCAGGCATTTTAAATTTTTGTTTTGAAACAAGTTGACCTGGAACCTAGATCCCCCTGCCTCAGCCTTCTGAGTAGCTAAGATTAAGGCATGAGTCACCACACCTCATCGGCTTTTAAACATCAGTAAGGGGTACTGATGAAGGCAGACGGCCAGTGGTCTAAGAACTTAACTAGGAGTGTTTTATTTAGCTGACACAATTTTAAAATAAAGATGAAGCTAACTCTTGTTTAAAATAACGTTTGGGGGCTGATGAGATGAGATGGTTCAGCTGGTAAAGGTGGGGTTACCACAGAGCTTTGTGATCTGAGCTCCATTGCCAAACTTCATGTGGTAGAAGGGAAACAACAACAACAACAACAACAACAACAAAACAGAAAACAAAACAAAACAAAATAAACAAACAAAATCCTGACTCTAACTCATTGTCTTATAACATCCATATACACATTTATACCCCACCAATAAATAAATAAATAAATAGGTAAATAAATAAATAGGTAAATAAATAAATGTAATAAGTTTTTCAATTTAAAATGTATACATTATAAACCACTTTTAAAAATTAAGTGTTGGGTATTGTTGATAATTGCTTTTCTTCTTTCATAGCTTCCACTCCTATGAAACCTAGCCATTAGGATGAAGCTTCCAGGTCAGTCCCATATCTTGGTTTCTCCATGTCCTATAACTTGAGTATGTAGTACCTTCAGCATTAGGGACTTACCATCAAATTCTGGAGTGTAACCAAGAACAGTGGCCATCGCCAATGACTTTTGCAGGTTATTTGATATATTATATAGGACCTCAATTTCCTGCCACCCCAAAAGAGGGAACCCATTCCTGGCATCAGTGACCATGTGGGTGCTTCCTGAGGTGCACGGGGAATTGTGAAAACATCTTTCGATGTGGAACCAGATTTGGTGCAACTTTGACACTGCCACTCAGTGTTGTTGTCTTACTCTAAAAATCCATACATTTGCATAAGCGAAATGGAAATAAGTATGCCAGTGGCATGTGTCCATTGTGCTGACTGTGACTATTAAAAACTGCATGCATATGTGAACATTAGACAGCATCTAATAAGAACATACAAAGTGTTACAGATAAAGGCTGTAAAATTTCAAGAATCTTTAAACCTAAAGGAAATGAAAGAGGAGTTTTATCAGTGCACTAATTTTTCTCTTCCAAAATATTCTCTCTCTCTCTCTCTCTCTCTCTCTCTCTCTCTCTCTCTCTGTGTGTGTGTGTGTGTGTGTGTGTGTATGCATTACACATTTTATATGTGTATTTATATTATGGCTTGACTATGTAATACTCCCACAGTGTCACAAATTGAAGGCTTGCACCTACATGGTGATGGTATTTTGGGAGGTACTGACAACTAACTTTAGGAGACTAACTTTAGGGTTATCTATGGAAATTAGACCACTGTGTGTGTCCTTAAGGGTCTTTGTTTTCCTCTGGCCTTTTTGTCTCTCTCTTCTGTTTCTGGCTGCTCCCTTCCTTTGGGATGTTTCTCCTTTACCACAGACCTCAAAGTAATGGCACCAACAGGCCACAGATGTACATGTCTGAAATCATGTAAGTTGTTTCTTGGAAGCTCTGTCAAATTATCATAAAACTAACACAGCTTATATAATATGGGCCTCCATTTATTCTTTGAAACCAATATATGAGTCTGCTCTAGTATATTATATAATAATGTATATCTGGAAGTGTGTTTTTTTTTCCCCAGATGTATACTTTTGGTAAGTCCTGATATCCTATGCTCGCTATGCAAAGGTGTTTGTTGGTTGGTTGGTTGGTTGGTTGGTTGGTTGGTTGGTTTTTTTTTTAAAGGTTGGGTAAGTCAGTTTCTAGTTCTACTGGTGACGGTGACTAACTGGAACTGTGAGTGATATGATTCTTCACCTATGAAATGGGTATGAGATAGGATGGAGAAGCAGGCAGTGGTTGAAAACACTTGCTGCAACCAATACCCTACCCAACTTGAGATTTATCCTATGTACAAGCACCAATCCCTAATACTGTTAATGATACTCTGTTATGCTTGCAGACAGGACTCTAGCATGGCTGTCCTCTGAGAGACCCCACCCACCAACTGACTCAGACAGAGACATACAACCATAACCAAAGAGTGGATGGATGCATCTTGAGGACTCTTATGAAGAATAGGAGAAAGGGCTCTAAGTGGATAGGGACTCCACAGGAAGACCAACAGAATCAACTAACCTGGACCCTTAGGGCTCTCAGAAACTGAACCCAAGGTAACATACATTGGCTGGACTTAGGCTTCCCTGAACATATGTAGCACATATGCTGCTTGGTCTTCAGGTGGGTCCCAAACAACTAGATCAAGGCCTATCCCAAAAGCTGGTGCCTGCATATGGGATATGCTAGCTTGTCTGGCTTGTCTGGCCTCAGTGGAAGAGCAAGAGTCTAGCCTTGTAGAGACTTGATACACCAGAATGAAAAATACCCAGGGGTCCCCCACCTTCTCCTCTGAGAAGGGGAGGGGGCCTGGGGAAAAGATTGTGGGAGGATTGACCAGGAGGGGGCAGTGAGCAAAATGTAAAGTGAATCAGTAAACGAATAAATAAATTTAAAAAAAAAAAAAAAAAACACTAGCTGCTCTTCTAGATTATATTTCCAGCCCCTACATTATCAGCATCCTCACAGTGTCTCACTACAGTCTATAACTCCAGATAAAGGGAATCCATCACCCCTTTATAGCATCCACAGTTATTACACACATGTGATAAACATATATACAAGCAGGCAAACACATATACATATAAATATACACATACACATATACACACACACACATATATATATATATATATATATATACATATTTAAAAATTTTAAAGTTACTACAAGGAGGCTTACTCAGCGTGTGTCTATATATAACACTTGCCAATGTTCCCAGCACATTATATAACACTTGCCAATGTTCCCAGCACATAAAAGGAGGCAAACACTAGGTAACTCCATTTATATTACTAAGGACTGATTTGAAAAGCATTTGACTCAAACTAAAAAGAAAAAGAGAGAGATAGCAGTTCTATCACTTTAAAAATGAAGCCAGAGTAATTCTAAACACTGACAAAATGGCATTAAGTGACCAAAACGTACGTATTACAAAATAGCATGCATTTGAAAGGTACATTTGAATAATAAAAAATAATGAGAAATCAAATCATGTCTTTCACTTTTGCTGAATTACAGAACACACGTAGCTCCTTTTACTATATTAGAAAATGGGCAACTTAAAATGATCAGCATATTGAAACAAAGCATTAAGCTGCAATTCCTAAGACATATGGTGTAGTGTTAACATTTTCCATAACTCTACATATAACGGTGTACAGTGCTCTTCAAGATGTTTCAAAGCACAGCCAATTTTTCTAGAATTCATTCAAGGAAGATCACTTCACATTTTTGAGCACACATATCAAGTAGCCATTTTGAACATGACTGTATTAGAATAAAAAAGCTGAGTCTGATCTTTGTCTTAGCAGCAGACCATCTAATGCAGTGCTTTTCAATGTGCAGTCCTGATGCCACCTGCATCAATGCAATGCTTTTCAACGTGCAATCCTGAGGCCGCCTGAATCTGAATCATCATGTTTAAAGGTTTGTACTTCCTTGCTCACCTCATAGACTCAGAGACTTTCAGACCTGGCAATCTGCACTTACAGACAGACAGGGCAATTTGTGTGCACCTCAAAATCTGGATCTACTCATCCAGGATAATAAGTTAAATACAATTCCATTAGTAAAGAATTCACCCACAAATCTTCAGTTGTATACTAGAATATTAATGTCTCCCAAGAATCACAGACCTTGCTTAGGGAGCCATTCATCCAAACACCTTGGTGTATTTATGAATAAATAAAAGCAGGAATTTTCATCTCTACAAAGCAACAAACTATTTCACTCTACCACTGTCATCTTAAGTAAAATAACCAATTAGTCATTTAAGAAATAAAAACCTCCTCAAATGGTTTTCTTTCTTGGATGTTGTTTGTTTATTCAAGCATGTTCCTTAGCTTTGACAGATCTTTTATTTAATATGTAATAATATTTTCTAACTGCTCAATTCATAACTAGAAGTGTATAATCATACCAAACAAAATAATATTAAACTAAATATCAGGGGTGCTCAATTTGGAGTCTTTGATCCCCTCTAGGAATTTCTCCTTGGAAGAAGTATTTGGTCTTACTGCGAACTATGAAAGTCTTCGAATGTTTTGCAGAACATGAGATGTTCATGTTCATTAGCGTAGAGATGTGTAGCTATTAGTACATTCTTAAGAAAATCAGTACCACAAACAGTACATATCACTCTGAAGTGAAACACTAGGAGAGGAGTGATAAATGCCATTACTCCAGGGATGGCACCGGTTAAAATTGACCAAGTGTTTTTGGTTACAAAGAAGGAGAACTAGACCAGTTTCCCTGGGAAGTTTTCTCATGTGGCATATGAAAAACTCTTGGCAAATCATTTCCCAATAAATCATAAATGGCAGATGATGGCTAAAGATATTACCCTGTTGGTGCTATATCTTTGCCCCCAAAACATACCCTCCCTGCTGTCAATGGATCAGAACTGGTACATGGGATGAAATAACTGTCCATCCTGGATGCAGTTAAATCTCTTGGTGCTAGCTAATGATAGGACATGTAAGGCCCCAAAAGGTGAAATAACCTACAGGGAGGCTTCCCACTGTCTGGTCTCAACCTGTCCTCTCTTCATCATTCTATCCCTGGGTACAGTTTATCTTAGTTTGATAATGCCTCTCACTCCAAATTTCACATGTGTACTTTAAAAGACAGTGCTAGTTATATCTATGGGACAAAACAAATTAGTACTTGGAAAGTAGTCAATTTACAAAGATATGACAGAAAATAGGACCTCTGATGTTGCCTATTTCCTTTGTAAAGAGACTGGTGAAATCATGCAGGACAGAGCCCAGGGACACAGCTGAACTTTTCCATATTTTAGGTTGTATATGCCACCCTTCTCCTACAGCTGCCATTGTGTTCATCTCATAGCTTCATGAGATAGTTATCCTCCAAGTGTCTGTCTGCTCTCTCCTTAGCCCTCTTCCTTCTCTTTCCATTCCTACTTACTTTCTTCTTTAATAGTTGTCTTCACATTTTGCCTTGATGACTGCATTAAGTGTTTTTGAAGCTTGACTCCCTTTGATCCTTTCTGATGAGTCCATCTTTCCTACTGCCTCTACCTTCATTTCCAGCCACCAGAACTTAGATTCTTTGATCTCTCAGCATGGAGTGAAGACCACCAATTCTCCAGCCACCCTCAGTGCCTGAGTAGGACTTCTGAGGCAACCAACATCATGGACTGAGAAACTACTGGGTTCTGAACCTCTCTTGTGAGCAGAGGAGCCTTTGTTTTACAACAGAATCCTACTCACAGAAGATTCATCAACTTGTGTGACCAGTCACCCACACTCTTTAAATATATCCAAAAGTGAATTAAGGAATTCTGTCTTCCAAAAACAGAACTAGGCTCTCTGAAAGCCCCAATATAGCCTGCTGTCACCTCAGAATCAAATGTAGGAGTGGTGGACCCACAGATGCATTTCCAGGTCATGTCTACACTTTGCCTCACTTGGAGCAGTGGAAGGGCAGGCTAGGAGAATAACCAAAGCTGCCTGGAGAGTGGACATGAGCAAGTGAAAGGCCATAGACCATGCAAGGAGCAGCTTCTTGCCAGAGAACATACTGGTGAGGACAAGGAGGTCCAAGCAAAGTCGAGGCTATTGTTTGGACAGTGGGAGGGCTTCTCCCCTAAATGCTTGTGCTAGTGAATAGACAGCATATAGAATAAGTAAAGTGTCTTTTATAGTCCAGCATGAGTAAGGCACATAAACGCTTCTGGCAAAAAATTGTCACTCATAGTCTGGGCACAGGCAGAACTTCTCACTAGTGTTTATAAACTAATGGTGGAGCAGGTACTTGTGCTGAGAAAATAGGTCTAACACAGGTCACAGGGAAGAGGCCACTATCCAGTATGTAGTGCCTAGAGCTGGACAAGAGGGAAAAGTGCTCCAAGCTGTGGCCTAGTTACAGTTTATCTTGGCCTGCCTTTATTACCCTAACATCCTATGATTGACAGATAAAAACCCTTTGAAGTATTAACAGACATATGGTTTCCACAAATCAAATGAGAATGCTGCCAGTTAGCACACAAAGCCTATAGCAGAGGTATCCCCATTTTGTTATAACTTACCCAATGTACCCACAGATGTATTTGAAAACTCTCGTGACCTATGGTTTTCTTTGTTCCGTTATTACAACAGTGCCATCTCAGTGGAATATGGAATTTGAGAACAAAATTTATCTTCCCAAGCCATGGCCACTTGGCTTGAAAATGAACCACCTCTGTTTGCTTGTTTGTTTGTTTGTTTGTTTGTATGGAGGGAAATGTTTTTCATAACCATGTCTTAGTTCCCTGACATGATATGTGTGCCTCTATCAGGGTGCATCCTCCCTGACTTGCTCATCTTTGGACTCCTTGTTCTTGTTTTCTTCATTGTTTGCTCAAGGAAAACTGATCTGCACTGTTATTTCCAACTTGAAGATTTAAGGCAATAGCTTCTTTCTGACTAGGGACATGCCATTCCCTTGGTAACTATTTATAAAGATTCCCCTACCCCGCCACCAGCAAAGAATGAAATTATGACAAGTTCTGATCCATCACAAGTCCCTTCCTCCATGGTGCATGATGGGATAGAGGGAACTATGTGACTCCCGCTGAGTCAAACACTTCCCAGGATTGTTAAAGTTGAGCAATCAAAGAAAAATTTGTATTTTGGGGTAACCTAAATAAAGTAACCTGAGTTTGCTACTTGAGGCCACCATCATCATTGCTCAGGTGAGTGTATCTTACAGTCAGAGAGACTGAAAAATGCTCAGACACATAACTGAGATGTTGTGTCTTTTCTACAAATTACACCAGTATCCTTTTAGTAAGGTCTGTCCTTTGCTTAAGTTTACTCAAGATGGATTTCTGGTATCAAACATCTTGACGAATACTTTCATAAGGCCTTGTCTTAAAAGAGTGTTCAATGAAGATTTGCTGAAGGCTTTTTCTTCTGAGTCACTCTGTTGCTTTTTCCACATCATTGCTTTCTTAGATTTTTTTTTTTACCTTCCATCTTGACTATCTCCTGCCACTTCTTTTCCATTTCCTCCCCTGCAAGCAGCATTTTTATTTCAAGGTGCAGGAGATCATTTTATCTATACCATAAGTGGTGAGTAGTGAGCCATTAGAATGCAAAACCCTAAGCCATTTTAGGAAAACACGAAATCCTACTCTGCCAAGCCAGGTTGGTTAAGAATCAAAGTTATGGAATGGAGTAAAATGCTTTCTATTCAGCTTTAAGATAAACAAAACAACCACTTAGGAAAAGCATTTGCTATTTTCTCTGGTCACAAATTTTCTTCCTGATATTGACTCCTCCTAACACAGCTTTCCTGTTTTTTTTTTTTTTTCTTTTTTCCTCTTTTCTTTTTTTCTCAATTTCACAAGCACCCAGGAGGACTGATCCCTATGAGCCTCTGATTGAAATCATTATCACTATCCTTGTATTGCATTTCAAAAGTGGAATACGTATAATATTGAAAAGAACATTGTATCTATAGAGTATATAAAGGCCCTTGATATTTAGAGACAAGATAGTTCTTATAGAATGACAGATTGATTTTAGTCATTCACTCATGCAAACATGGTACCTAGAACACCCTACCAAACCTGCACAAAAATTAAAAGCAGGATCTAATTGGTGTTTTAATAAACATGTTCTGATTTGGAAATCTATCTAGATTTATCAACAGAAAATCCCTCTGTCTAAATCAAATTACCAAGTGATGATATAAAAACAATGACAAATGTCTTATAATTGGCTCATATGTGAGTACTGGCACCAGGAAGACAAATAGGATGTCAGTGTCCAGAATTGTCTCCAAGATGCCAAATTAAACACTGGCAACACTGAAAGGAGGCTGACCACTGATTTACTCTTTGCAAATGATGCTGAGTCAGAATATGCACTATTGCAAAATCAGCCTTGGAAAGATATACCTGAAATACAGAGCTTTGGGGAATCGCCCTTCCATGAGAGATTAGATTTGTAAAATCGCAGACTTGTGCCATCTTTCTTTGAGCTATACCTTACATTGATGAGTGAAATCTAAGATATGGGTTCTCAGAGATGACTTCATCAGAATTACCCTGGAAGCACCCACAGTATACTCCTTACCATTAAATTATGGACATGTTACTAGGGATGAGCATTCTTAAAACTTTACACACACACTGGTGATTTGAACATGCAGACACATGAGTTGACAGTAATCTAAGAAATATCTGAGCTTCTCTAATAACTGAGTAGATTAGGTTCAAGAAGGCATATAATGACATGAGTCAGAAAGGAAAAGGAGTTGTCATTTCAGGGCTTGGGTTGCTCCTCAAAGATAACAGAATGGTAAGGGCTGTAGAGCATCTACCCCTGCATCTCTAACAAGTTGGGATGCAGAGAGGTAAGAAAGTGGCCATGAAGACACAGATGCCTAGTGAATTCCACTCTTGCTAGCTGCCATGATACCATGTGAATCTAAACACAGAACTTCAAGGCTTTCCCTATCCTTATTCAAACCACCAATTTCTTCTATAAGTAGTCAGGAAGTCACTTCTAGCTTCTTTTCCGCACAACTTCTTATATACTCAAGCTGGTCAGGTGATATGATTCTGTTTCTTAGAACCTAAAGCCTTCTTCCTACCAAGTGTATTCAGCTACACGATTCAGCTTCACAAACACTAACCTCATTATAAATTACACAGAAGTACTCCAGGAAGGGTGGTATATTAGTCAGAGTTCTCTAGAGTCACAGAGCTTATGGGATGTCTCTACAGATTTAGAGAAATTATTGAAATAATTTGTAACTTGCAGTTCAAGAGCCCAACAATGGGCAGCTGTGGATGGGAAGTACAAGAATCTAATAGTTGCTCAGTCCCATGAGGCTTAGGTGTTTCAGCTGGTTTTCTGTATAAACTGAAGGTTCCAACAAATGTGCTGGCAAGTAAGTGCAAGCAAAATGAAGCACAATCACTTCCCTTTTCCATTGTCCTTACATAGGCCTCCAGAAGAAGGCATGGCCCGGATTAAAAGGTGTGCACTATCCCACCTGTATTTGGACCTTGCTCTGTCTCATCCTGGCCTTCAACTCAGAGATCTGCTTGCTTCCGTCTCCTGGGATTAAAAGCATGTACCACCTTGCCTGGCCCTAAGCTTTTCATGGTCACTATGCCTCAAGATCTAGATTACAGATATGCCCTCCATTTCTGAAATGTGGTTTATTCCAGATGTAGGCAAGTTAACAACCAGGAGTGGCTATCATAAGTGGAGAAAGAGTGTGAATGATATCCAGTAGGAAAGAGTTTGGCTTACATATCATGGCCAAAGTATTTAGAGGCTACCCCTCCAAGAGAGAAGGTCTAACTTAGGACAAAGAGTAAGCAGTGGCCAGTCCTATCTTAGCCTAGAGGACTAAGGCCTTTTGAATTGTTCTAAGTGATCAGGAAAGCCACTAGAATGTCTTGCCTTACTGATTTAGTAAGATACTGAAGCAGGGTGCCAACTCACCCACCCGTAAATCCTAGCACATAAATAACCCGATCAGTGGCTGCAATGTATCACCAGCAGATCACATATACTTCTGGACACTAACTATGCCTCTCTGGCCACAATGATGCTTCCCAGTGCAACAAGTCCTAGAGCAGGGTTGAGAACAGTAGCAAGTGTTGAAAACACTAACTTTGAGAATTGCTTCTGTCTTTTCACCACTTGCCCAGAAGCCTCCATGCTATAGTCACAGGCTCCTGGCTCCAGAACACAGCTTTTCATAGCTCATTCCTCTCTTGCTCCCAAATCTTCATCAGTTCTTTAGTGAGTCCCATCACTTCCCAGAATGCATTCTGCCTGGGAATAGGCTAGCCTCTGGTTTCTTACTATCAGCCTCAGAAACATTCTGTGAGACAGCTCCTAGCTGGAGAGGCTGCCTGTGCATTATATGATGACTAATAATGCCATAGCAATTAAATCATCTCCACACATTTCAACTACCCCTCCTGGGAGGACAGCAGAGGAGGAAAGAGTACCCTGCTGAGAACCGCTGGTCTAGACAGAGGAAGCATTCTCTCCTGCTTCCATGGTTGCCACATCTATTATATCTGGTTGCCCCCAAACTTCCACACTACAGACCATCCTACACAAAGAAGCCAGAAATCATGCTACTGGCTTTCTCCATTACAGTAAAAGCCCAACTTGAGTAGACATGGCTTTACATGAACACATTCCTTTTATTTTCCTGCCCACCACACCCTCTTGCAGACTGATATGTTCTAGCAAAACTGCCCTTCCTTCTGTTCCTCCAACACAGGATGTCTTTTCAAACTTCTGGACTTTGCATAACGCATTATCTTTTGCAACATTTATCCTCTTTCATTTGTCATGTCAGGTGACCAAATATGACAGTTTACAGGTTTGGGTGACTGCTTTGTTGCTTGCTTGCCTTTTACACTCTCTCTCTCTCTCTCTCTCTCTCTCTCTCTCTCTCTCTCTGTCATGTAAATGGCTAAAGAAAAAAAAAGTCAACCAAATTCTGTATGCGTTCACTGAATACTTCAAGGAATAATGGATAAGGTTACTTCGTTCTCCACACAGAGAACACATTTATACTGAGTATCATGATTTACTGTCTTCGCTTAACAGTGGTTTATCATTCCCATATCACATTATATATTCCTCTATCATTTTTATTTCTTCATTTTATATGGCAACAGATTAGTTTATAGAATGTCATAGTCCATGTAAGAACTCCTCATCTGTTGTCTATTGGATAACTTAATATTGCCTATCAAATACATCTCTTTGTCTTTCATTCCATAGAAAAAGGGATATGGGACAAATGGACTTCTGATATTATTCAGTGGTACCCTGTTTATCAGCCAGTTATGCAGATCAAACTCACAGGGCTGTATTCAGTGGAGACAGAGTTGGAATGGATCTGTACCAAGCAATAAGAATAGCTAGCACTTGTTGGAAATGTTCAGTACAGCATGTTTTAATTTTTCCCCCCCACAGAAGAGCACAAATATCCCCACTTGTTGATCTGTTTAAAACTAAAAACTTGGCTGTACTAACCTTCAAGCTGCCTAAGTAAGTGGCAAGATGAATACAAGGCATAGTGCTCTGACTCCCAAACCAACACACACGGAGATAAAGACATTCAGATGGAAGTCAACAGCTCAGACAGTCTGGCCCTGGCTTCTCTTTCACAAACACTGGACTACAGCCTTGCTGATTATCAGTTACATGGCACTAATGGCACACTCAGGATATTACATGCTAAGCATCCTAGGGTTTAGCCAGGCAATTTATGTCTAGTTTCACACAGTCTCTGCTTTATCACTCTAAAAAAAGGAAACTTTAGATGACATTTAAGAGTCAGAGTAGATGGGGGCATTGGTTGAAATTCTACTGAGGACTTCTTCCAGATTTTTTTTATTAAAGTTCTACCGTGTGTGTGTGTGTGTGTGTGTGTGTGTGTGTGTGTGTGTGTGTGGACAAGTATTTTTACAACCAGGGTTTGTATAGTTAACTTAATATTCCAGGCCTGCCTTGCCTTTAAGTGTATTTTAAAGGTAACTGTTTGATTTCCCACCTGGAGACAAGGGACTGACATGTATATTTTACATATCAAAGCAGAACTGGCTCTAGGTTCTCCCTCCATCCCTCATTCCCTACCTGGCATACCCTGTCCTCAACCTTGAACTTTCTGGCCCAGGGGCTGAGCTGCCCTTCCTCTAGAGCATCCTCCCTATATAATCCAGGCATTTTGATCTCTCTCCCCTCTCTCTTCTTCTCTTTCTGTATACATACCCATTCTCTCTTTCTCTCCTCCACCCATCCCCATGGCAACTTTTCTGGTCTCTATCCTTTGGGCCAGTGAACTCACCCAAGAGCAGTTTCCCAATATAATTATGCCTTTAATATAATCTAATCTGGTTCGAATGGACTCAATTCACTGATGGAGAAATAACCGATCAGAAACCACCATCCCTCAGTACCAATGTCCATGGCCATGCCCGAGCAAAGTCCTGGAATTGTGGGGTTCCTTTCTCTCTCTGCTCACTGTTACACTCTTTCACCTATACCTCTGAAAAGAATTCCTTCAGCGCAGGCTCCACTTATGAATCCCTTGGTACTTACACCTAATCCACAGAGCCAGGTAAAATCATGACAGCATACCATTCTATCTTGTTTCAGCCTCAGAGCACATAGGAAATAACTCTCTTTACTCCTCTATGCAATGCATACCAGTGTCATAAGTCAGTTCATGCAAATAGGTACAGAACTAGCTCCCCAGACAGGCAAATGCCTGCTCACAGCACAACTGTCAGTACAGATTTGGGTCCATGGATCAGCCTCTTCATGAGACCATAAATCATCCCTTTGCAGGAAGAAATGAGCTTGGAAACTCATTTGATTAAGGTCCTAGATACTTTTCTCTTAGGGAGATAGAGGAAGTAGGCTTTTGAGAACTTGAGGAAACAGCTACATTAAATTGAAGTTATGGATAAAATAACTCCGTGTGTATTCTGAACAAGATTTTCCAATTAAAAATAAGCAGTTCAGACATGCCTATGCTTGCCCCATGGCCTGCCTTACCACAGCTAGGGGAAAGGTCCTCAGAAATCAAAATAACAAAGGGAAGGTTACAACCCCTGGAGTGGAGAGAGAAGAGGCAGAGGGATGCTCCTGGATGTTGATACAGAAAGAAACCAGAACAGATTACTCTAATCTGTTTTCCTCTAACCACATTTCTGTCATGGGTTTTGAGATGACTTATATCTAGTATGAAATTCACATTCAGAGGGCAATCTGATGATACCATGACGGGTTATCTCAGAGTGCTATGCATCCATTACTGTTGAATTTCTTCCATATTGATGGGGTCTCCAAGAATGTCACACTGCAGAATACAGAACAGCAGCGAGAAACAGGCATTTCCTCCTCCCCCTTTAATTTTAACAAGTTTCAAATAAAGGTTTGGATGACATGTATGTGCCTAGCTGGCTCTTAAAACAAAAACACCCTCAAATGAAAATTACAGATGATTCAACTTGCTAAGAACACCCAAATATATTGGGTTCTCAGTTAATTGAGAAAACAACAGTTTTGGGTCTGGTGAGCTTGGTTTCCTTTGGTCTGGGTTATGAACATATGTACAAATGTGTTGTGGATTTGGCTTCCTGCCTCTTGATGCTGTTTCCAGAGACTTGTTTCCAAACAGCTTCAAGAATACCTGTTGATTCCCAATGAACTCATCCAGCCTTTTAGACAGATCCAATGAGAACTTTAGTCAAGTCCTGAGCCTTCTAAGCAGAGACTAGATAACAGATGGTAAAGCTACCTTTCTAAAATCTAACCATTTTCCCCCCATTTCCTACCCTTCTCAACCCCTTAAAAAATAATAATTCATTGCTTCAACTCAGCAGGAAGAAGGCATGGAGAGTCCTCACCCTGATTCCTTGGGTTTGAGTGGTTGGTTTATTTTATAAACTATAGATAGGTTGTCCTTTTAAGAGATAAATTAGAAATGGTCATAGTTTTGAATAGGGAGGAAATATGTATAGATTACTAAATTTATTCTTAATCAAAACATTGTATAGCCATAATCTTACAATGGTAGAATTCTTTATAACTGATGTAAACTTGAAGTTATAATTTCTTACATTGGTGCAGAATTTAATTAATATAGATTTAAGGTTTTCATTGGTATAAGGTTTTTTGATACAAAATTTGAAATTAATATTGTTACTCTTAGATATGCAACTTATATAAGAATACAAGGCTTAGACCCAGTCTTTCTAATAGCTGCTATTACAAACTGTTTAGGATGATTAAGTAATGAAAGTTAAGGGCCAGATAGTAAAACTCATGGTTATATTAGATTCTGAAATAATTATAATAAAATGCTTTCAATATTACTTATGTAGAAATAGAGTAGTCAAGGTTTAACAGTTCAGATATACCTTATGTAGATAGATAGTCTTCAAAAGCATCAGAAATCCACAGAATATGACATTAGGTCATTTCATTATTAATAGAAATTTTGACTAGGAGCCATGTCTGTTCTTGACAGTGCTCCCTTCATGGTTCAAAGAAGATATTGAACATCATAACCTCCATATATGTTCCAGTTGTGGCAAGGTAGTCACTGGGCAAGAATTGCTGTAAGTCATCTACAGATAAAAATACTGTCCAGGAAAAGACACACAATGCAGGATAGTCAACAGCTTAGCTCTTCCAAGACAGGGTAAGCTAGGTGAGCTAGTCCTTCATTCTTCCTGCTTCACTTAAGGTCTGTCACATGTTTCTGGACCAGAAGGTTGAAGACAGATGCTCTAATGTTTTGTGGAATTGGGGATTATCCAGGTAATCAGCTGTCTTATAATCAAACTTAAGTTGTTGAGGAAGAGGATGCAGATGTGAAGGGATGGCTTTCAGATGGTAATGTAACTTAAAATCAGAACACAATGCAGGTATAGAATTGTAACCTCTTTAAGTTGGGGTAGATGATAGAGTAATGTACCTAAATTGACAAAATGGATACATTGGATGTTATTAGTATATATCATGCCTTATAGTATACATAACAGTTATAACTATGTTAAATGTATATCTGAGAGAAAAGGTCCTATTAATGGACAAAAGGGGGAAATTCAGTTGATTTGTTTTATTGCTTGTATTATGTTAATTGTGTTCCCAAAATTACATGGGAATTTGTACATTCTCCTGTAAGATTCCAAGGGTTCCTGCCCCCAGTTGGCTTTGATTGTTAAATAAAGTTGCCAGTGGCTAATGGCTGGGCAGAAAGACTGAGGCAGGATTTTAGATTTCCCAGGCAAGGGAACCAAGGAAAGAAGAAGGATTTAGAATCACTATACCAGGGAAGGGATAAGATACAGACTTGAAAGTGGCAGAATAGAAACCATTTCAGTCATGTAAGAGCCAGGGAAGAGTAGCCCCCAAGAGGGTCCCTGATTGGGTCGAGGGTAGTAAAGGTGAAATATAGATTTTAGTAAATAATAATTCAGAAGTATTGGATGGGAGTCATTAGCAACATGAACATTTGGGAGTGGCCCAGGCATTGAGTTTATTAAGGCATATTGACTATAAGGCTGCATATGTGTCTTTCATTCAAGAATCCAAAGCATTGAGGCAAATAGCAATGAACTCATCCTGCCATGCCACAGGGGAGATTAGAGTGGATTAATCATTACAGTCACACATATGTATTCCTGCATCATAGAATTAACCACTATCTGGAGAGCACTGTTTATCAGAATGGCTTTCATCGACCACTGACAATATTCATGGCTAGCAGCAGACGTTTTCCGGTCTGTTACACACTTCAAAACTGTTTTCAATTCCAATTCCATAGCCACAGAAAGTGGAAAGGTTCAAGGTAATTGACCCCATTTTACAAAGAGTTGCTTCTCCAAAGCAAACCTGTCAAGAGGTGGTTAGTGATTAGAATTTTTCTCACAGCACCTCAAAGTTGATTGTGGGACAATTTTCTATGGGTATGTTTTATCTAGTAAGTATCATTATCATGAATAGTCACTGAGATCTGAAACAGTAAGAGGAATAATTGGTCTATAAAGTAACACCAATCCTACAGCTATCTTCTGTTCCACAATGACATCATCCTCAGGATCCTTTTATAGAACATAGTTTCTAGAAGCTTTAAGAACGACTGGTAACCTAGTTTAAAATCAGGTGATTCGGAGTGTATACCTCTATCAGTAGAGGTTCCTGCTGTAACTGGTTAATATTTCTGTCTGTGAAGGAATTACTATCCCATAGGAATATAAAACTTTCATGGGCCAGATTCAAGTCACATATTCAGTTGTGTTGTTAGAAAAAAAATGTGACCTCAGCCAGAATTCATTTACAGCAAGTTTAAGAGGATGTGTCTCAGGAGAAAATATAGGTGCAGGTAGATCGACTCAGCAAACACAATAAGCATTCACTACTCTGTGTTAAATAAAACTTTATCAAAGCAAACTGACTCAGTATGTCATGCTTGAGATCATGTTGTAGCAAGACATTTTATACTTATTCATGTTTATAGCAAGAAATACTATATGAATATTTTATTGTAAAATCTAGAAAATCTCTGATTAATAAGGTGTTGGCCCCGCCTGAGGCAAACCAGTAAAGTGACGATTTGGGTTGGATGACTTTTTGCCTTCCCATCAGTACTAGATCCATATTTCCTACTGTAAAATAACATGAACTATTTTTAGGGTACACACCTATGCACTCTTAAGTATACTCCGCAGGTTCAAAAATCTACCAGTTTCCATGACAACCTGTTTGGGTTCTGAGGGTATTTGACATTTTTCATATTATCAATCAGAAGCTAGATTTATTTTATAATACTGTAGAATACCAACCCCCATAGAGTGGGATATCTGGAAGAAATAACAAGAGCAATATTGGAGAAATTACATTTAGTAATGCTTCCACTGACAATTTTAAAGTAAGAATCAAAGCTAAGGTTTCTCTTTTTTTTAAGATATTGACTTCTAAAACTTTAGATAGATTGCTTTAAGAACCACCTATATGAACTGTTTTTAAGTATGTTCATTGACTGTGCATCCTTACCTTGAATTTTGAAAATAGGCTAGATCTGAAATGTCATGTAGACCAGTCCACTCTCCCCTGCTCACAGGTACAGTAAGATCCAAAGAGAAAAAGTAGAGTGCAAGGTTTTAATGGGCATTGGGGAAGACCTCATCTGGAACTCAGATGCTCAAGTGTGAAACAAAGCTCTTTCTACAGTGCCAACCATCTAAACAACCAATGTCCTAACACTACAGGGAGAATATTCACAAACATCTCAAATTATAAACTACATGTCCATTCTAAAATATGTAATAATTTGAAGGAATTTTTCATCTATATCATTCATACCCTGGAATTGCCACTAAATGTTATTATATACTATAATTATTTATAATCTTTTATTTTTTTAATTCATTTTTATATTACCAACCTCTTGTCACTTCAAAGAGCTTAGGGATTTGTCATGGAAAATGGGTAACATTATTGACATCAAACTCTATTAATACATTTCAGAAAAAATATAAATTTAAATATATGTTTCTTGTATTATCAATATTTAAAGTTAAGTTGTAAATGGATGGATTATTATAATCTTGACTTTATGAATTAAAGAAATTTATATTACCTTAAAAGAATTTATAAGTCTAAAATAACAGATTCCCAGGTGGTTTAAACAAAAGAAACTTATTTTCAGGTGATTTTTAGGAAATGACCATGGGGTCATTTCCTTTAAAATCCTCTTTCTTTGCCTTATAGATGGCTTCCCTGTCCTCGTATAGTGTTCCCCCCTTCCCCCCCTCTGTGTGTGTGTGTGTGTGTGTGTGTGTGTGTGTGTATGTGTGTGTGTGCGTGCGTGCGTGCGTGTGTGAATCGTAATCTTCTTGTCCTTGCTATAAGGACACTAGTCATATCAGATTAGGATTCATACAAAGGACCTCATATAACTTCATCATTGTTGTGAAGACTCTGGTTCTAAACAGAGTTGCATTCTGAGGCACCTGCTATTAGGACTTCAATACAAGAATGTGGAAAGAATGCAGCCCACAAACACCAGCCAAGTGTTAAGACACTTGAAGAACATAGTCAGGTTATCTGAAAATTAGAAGTTAGCAGAATATAACTTTTTATGCTAAAATCTTCGATTTAAGCTTTAGAAAAAAACCGAAAAATCCAACATGCTATTTTCCCAATAGTATTTTATTGCCTAATTTTCATCCCATGACAACATGAGCTGAAGATTTAGGGACTTGACACATCAAGTCAAGCAGGATGAAGAGAAAATGCCATAGAATTGATGAACAGGCCCATTGTGAACAGAAGAATAAGTTCAGTGTTGGAGCACACATGCTGGAACATAATGGAAACATCAAAACTAAGATTTTGCTGACGGGACCCTGACATAGCTCTCTCTTGTGAAGCTATACCAATGTCGGGCAAATACAGAAGTGGATGCTTCACAGTCATCTACTGGATGGAACACAGGGTCCCCAATGAAGGAGCTAGAGAAAGTACCCAAGGAGCTAAAGGGGTCTGCAACCCTATGGGAGGAACAACAATATGAACTAACCAGTACCCGGCTCCCCCAGAGCTGTGTCTCTAGTTGCATATGTAACAGAGGATGGCCTAGTCGGCCATCAATGGGAGGAGAGACCCTTGGTCTTGCGAAGATCATATGCCCCAGTACAGGGGAATGCCAGGGCCAGGAAGTGGGAATAAGTGGGTTGGGAAGCAGGGCAGAGGGAGGGGTAGGGGGTTTTGGGGAATAGCATTTGAAATGTAAATGAAGAAAATATCTAATAAAAATGCCTTTAAAAAAACAGCATTTTACGTATTACCACTGTGTATTCCATAAAGAAACTAAAAGTCGATTTCTCTAAACACATTCCTCTTGGATTATCTCACTTAAATGCATGACTATGTGTAGGACATTGCAAAAGTCAAGTGAAATACCAAATCAGAATGAATTCTCAACTAGCTTTATAAATAAATTTAATAGCTAACATCATGAAAAATAAATAATTAACAACCGCATAAACCAAACATCTTATCCTGTTTGAGACCTTATGTCTTGGAAGGGACTAATCGAGTCTCCTTTGGGCAAACTTCTTTTGCTTTGAAGAAGTGTCCAGGGGGGAAGTGATGCCATGTTTCTTGAATATTCCCTTACAGTATCAGATTCAATCATTCCAACTACACTTTGCTGAAACAAACATGCTCTCAACTTATAGGTTGCAACCACTCTGGGGGTTCTATATCAGATATGCTGCATATCAGATATTTACATTACAACTTATAACAGTAGCAACATTACCGTTATGGGGTAGCAATGAAATAATTTTATGGCTGGGGGTCACCACAACATGAGGACGTGTATCAAAGGGTCATGGCCTTAGGAAGGTTAAGAACCACTGTTTTAGTGTTGTCTCTAAGAAACCTCAGCACACAGTGCTTTTCCCTTGCATAGGCTAGTCCACCTGTCCCATAGTATCTCTGCTTGTCTAAATTCTCACTGCACTGTAAAATTCTCCTTGATGTCTTACACTGGCATCAGATGCATTATATAATATATGTAGATAGATAAACAGACAGACAGACAGATAAAAACAGGAGTACAATGATTTATTCTCATAATAAAAGATTAAAATGGTTTATAAAAATGTATATAGTGACTTATGCATATAGTGGTAAGCAAAGTCTCTGAGGAGAAAGCTAAAGTTTAAGAACATTTGAATTTTGTGAAGCACCGAGGAAGCAATGAAAATCAAAAGATGGGAAGAAAGTTGGAGCTGTGGGAAACAAACATGGAGGTGTGAATGGCCAAAATGTAGGGAGCAAAAGGGGTGAAGATGAGCTAGAGCCACAGGCAGGACCACAGCTGACAGGGAACAGTTGGCCAAAGTAAGATGTGTACAGATATCCTAGGTGTTATAAGAGATTCAACTGGTATTTCTACATCTAAGTCCATTCTCTGCAAAGGAGACACCTTTGTTTTACTAAGTCACCATTGTTGAACTGATACGTGAGGCGGGGTAGAATATTGAAGAACTAATAGACCAACGGAGTCAATGATTCATATCAGCTAATTGAAAACAAAGGGTGGTTTTATGGTTCTACAAAAATACACTTCCATGAAAAACTTGCTTGAAGAATCTGGCTTGCGGGGACCTCAGGAAGCCATCAAGTTCTACTTTCCAAAGTGGTAAATTTAATGAAGATCTTTTTTCACTGGTTTACAGAGTCCACACTTATTACAAAAGTTATTTACATAGCCCACCCTCTGCTCTTGGCTTTGAAGTTTGTCCCAGATAGATGATTTGCAAAAGAGTGGTGCTGAGCCAGTGCAGTGCGGTTGCCTGAAGCTTCATACTTCCACTTCATATTAGCTTCTGAATAATGATCTTAACTGATTGCTATCTAAAGAAACCATCAGTGAACTTGTATCTGTCTTATCTATTCTTGTATTTCCAATATCAAATCTTCTTGGGGTATAGAGAAATTTAAAAAAAGAATTATCCACTTATCAGTGAGTACATATCACATGATATGCAGTCACTGATAAGTGTATATGAGCCCAGAAACTTAGAATACCCAAGATACAATTTGCAAAATACATGAAAATCAAGAAGAAGGAAGACCAAAGTGTGGATACTTTGTTCCTTCTTAGAATGGGGAACAAAATACCCATGGAAGGAGTTACAAAGTTCAGAGCTGAGATGGAAAGAAGGACCATCCAGAGACTGCCCCACCCAGGGCTCTATCCCATAAACAACCACCAAACCCAGACACTATTGCATATGCCAGAAAGATTTTGCTGACAGGACCCTGACATAGCTCTCTTTTGTGAGGCTATGCCAATGCTTGGCAAATATAGAAGTGGATGCTCACAGTCATCTATTGGATGGAACACAGGTCCCCTAATGAAGGAGCTAGGAGAAAGTACCCAAGAAGCTAACGGGGTCTGCAACCCTATAAGAGGAACAACAATATGAACTAACTAGTACTCCCCAGAGCTTGTGTCTCTACCTGCATATGTAGCAAAGGATGGCCTAGTAGGCTATCAATGGGAGAAGAGACCCTTGGTCTTGAGAAGATCATATGTCCCAGTACAGGGCAATGCCAGGGCCACTATACAGGATTGGGTAGGTTGGGGAGCAGGGAGGTTGGGAAAGTGTAGCATTTTTAAAGTAAATGAAGAAAATATCTAATAAAAAATGACATATTGCTATACCCACAAACTAATACAAAAAAAAAGATTTAAAAAAAAGATTTAGCAGAATCAGGATGGAGAATTCGTCAACACTGCTAATAGTCATACATCTGGTTTTAACTCTGCATTGCTTCTGCTACCTTTCAAAGTTACCAGCTTTACCAAAATCCTTCCTCTACTTTTTCACCTAACTTTGGTGCCATAAAAGCTATTATCTATCTTCAAATGTAAGCTAAAATCCATTCCTTGTACCATACATTGACAAGTGAATCAGGAACAAATACCTTTGTTTTCAAAATTCAAATAATTTTCAAGAAATTTTAAAACTTTGGAAATAATCAATGATTTTCATCTTTATTTATTTATTTATTTATTTTTGCATAGGGTATGATTTCTGCATGGCACATGGTTTCTGGAAGGTAAGGTAAATACTGTAGAAATACCTATCAGTTGAGACATTAGTGCTTGCCTGGAATCAGCTACATCTAAAGGTTTTTCCCTTTTCTACTTCAAATAGCTTAACCTCTGCATCTTCCACAAGGTCACAGCTGCCACCACACTGGCTACCACTGAATGACAAGTTGGCTAGGCTTCATGCCCTACTATGATGTATGAGTTATTCTGGACCAATTTAAACCATCATTTGTTCATCTGGACCACAGGACATAACGCATTGACAAATTTTGCCTTTTGATGCTTTGGAGAGGAAACAGTCTCTTACAAATGGAGATTTCAAGGACAGATCATTGATAAAGCCTTCAAAAGTGACACCTTCACAAAGTTGAGTTTTTAAATTCTCCTTCAACTAAAATCACAAAGAACTACCTGGCCTTTTAAGAGCTGTTTCTTTTCTGGAATGTGGCATATTGTAACAAACTGGGGTCTTTTGTTGACAATAAAATTGAGACAAAATCAGCGAACTAACTTGCAATAAGAAAATATCAATGACTATTCTTAACCATTTCTTCTTGTGATAAGAAAACATCATTGACTATTCTTAACCATTGCTTACGAATAAAGTAGACCTAAATAAAGCATTCTGCACTTGATGTAAGTAACCTGGACCCATGGAGGCTCCTAGAGGCTGAACCACCA
This sequence comes from Mus minutoides, assembly GCA_902729485.2. Taxonomy (NCBI): domain Eukaryota; kingdom Metazoa; phylum Chordata; class Mammalia; order Rodentia; family Muridae; genus Mus; species Mus minutoides. Next base: position 23,311 of record LR754386.1, on the reverse strand, counting down.
ATCAAAGAGCATACAGGGGCTACACATTTGGAGCAGATGAGCAGCTTGGTCTTCATGTGAGTCCCTTAACAATTGGAGCAAGGATTGTCTCTGATTCTGTTGACTGCCACTGGATCCCCTTTCCCTTACTGGACTTCCTGGTTGGTCCTCAGTGGGAGAGGATGGGCTTAGTCCTGCTGGGACTGGATGTCCCAGTGTTGGGTGGTACCCAAGCAGGGCTCCCCTTCTATGAGGAGAAGAAAAGGAGTAATATGGAGAGGATTTTGTAAGGGTGAGACTGGGAGGAGAAGATGGAAATATCAAGTGAATAAACAAATTAATGAAAAAATATTTTTATTAAAACAATGTCTTTTTGATCCTATTAAAACAAAACTTTTTGCATCCTCGGTTCCTAAATCCTCCCAGATCCACTTTCACTTCCTTACCTCTAAATTTTATTTCTTAAAAACAAAAGAAAAAAAAATCAACTCAAATTTATATTGCCTATATATTCTTGGGTTTCCTCTTATTGTTTTGAAAAGGCTTTGAGAATTCCCAGGGTTCTCCCTAGATGTATAAGCCCCATTGTAAGCAGCAGATCATGTTTTTTAATAATACAAGTTTTCCATGTTTATGTACAATATCACTAAGAACAATAAACTTTGCATTTCATCAGAATTCAATAGCATATTAATAATTCTTCCTTCTGTCATGAAATCCTCCTAATAAATATAGTCAAGCTCAGCATTGTTTTTATATTTACTCCACTGGAAACTCAAAATGAACTAGGATTTCTACTGGGGCTTAGGGAGACTAATGTTTTCCAATTGGTTCATTCAGTGGGATAAGACTCAAAGCTTGGCCAGAGAGCCCTATTGTCCTTGGACTTTTGAGTTATCCTATTAGAGATCCCCGCTGGTTCTCTCTGGCATCCCTATCAATTGTATGACAAAACAGAACTATTTGCCAACAAAAGCCCAGCCAAGCCAGTATCTTCCTTAACTTCCTGCAGATGTAATGCTTGCTATAATACTTAGCCCTGGAGCTTCAGGTTAGGAATTACCTGGTGAGCTGTGGCATATAGAGAATTTAAGTCCACATCTTAGCAGGGTAAGACTTCTCATTGGGTTACAGAGTAATGAGACCTAGCCAGGGCATGAGAGGAGAGGCTTCAAGAACAACAAAGGTTCATTAGGCAGAAATAGTTTCTGGCAGGTCTCCATCCCTACTGTGGACAGAACAAGAAGGTGAGATGCATGCTGTTACTATGAAGATCAAGACATCCAGGCCATCATCAGGAAGAAAGGCCCCTTGGTATTGCAAACTTTATATGTCCCAACATAGGGGAACGCCAGGGCCAAGAAGTTGGAGTGGGTGGGTAGGAGAGAAGGGCGGGGGGAGGGTATAGAGAACTTTCAGGATAGCATTTGAAATGTAAAATAAGAAAATATCTAATAAAAAAATAGGGACAAAACAAAACAAAACAAAAAAGACATCCAGGAAAGCAATTTTCTCAACATCACAGGGTTCTAGGAAAATCTTTTCAGCTCACAACATCCTCCTCGCTGGCCTGAAGTCATTCCAATCTCTAGCAAAATTGGGTCTGTAGAAAACTATGCTTCAGTGTCTTGATTTTTCATCAATTTTAATCCTCCACTTTCCATAGGAAATACCCAAATCAAGGCATTTTACTTAACATAGATTACTAGTTTTAAAGCTCAGCCTCAAATTGTGTCTTGGAGACTTTTTGACTAAAACCATGGATGAATTACTGGACATCGGGGCCTTGCTAGAAAAATAATAATGTGTAAAGTATTAAGAAGCATTATTCTCAATGTGATTATAAATATTAACTTGGTATTATTGCTACCACCACTGTTTATTATTAATTTTCTTATGACCACTATTTATGTTTAACTGTATGTAGGACACAGGAAAGGTCTGGCTTAACTCCTTTGTGATAGGATGAAAGTCAAAGCTTGGTTTCCTTGGAAGTACTCTATATACAGGCCAACTCTGCATCTTCTGAATTGAGAGTCATTTAGCAGTGTCCAGCTGTGTAAATGGGCAGCAGAGACAGGGAAGGAACCCTTAAATTTGTCTCCAATTCCAAATAACATAATGGCTACCAAATAACCTGGCACCTGTGTGCCACAATGAGATTCATAATAGAGTGTTCCCTACATGCCATGGTGGCAATTTCCTTGTTTTGCCTTCCAACAAATATAAAACCCACTGGTTTTGCCTACTCAATTTTCCTTTATAATTATACATTGCTGCTTTTAACTTTCCAAAGCATGCTGACATTTGCCAACTCGGGTGTATCATAGGCTTAGTATCCACATGGCACAGATTGAAAAAGATTCCATTGCTATGTACAAATTATCATTCACAAACATTCACCATTACCAGACTATTTACCAGTGAGGTCACATCCAAATTTCCCAATAGTAGTTATATAGAATCCAAATCATGGAGAAAGGCAAAATGTAGCACATATATAAGTATTTATGGGAAAGTAGATTCCATTATATTTGCCCAGGCTTCCTTATCAGACCATAGGGAACAATACTTTATTTTCATGTCCAAATATGCAAAGGCTGCTCTACAGAAGCTTTTCAATCTATATTACAACTAATTGTTTTACTGGATTTCCTAGACTTCCATGTTTTTATTAAGTGAATTGGGTAGTGCCCAAGGTATTCTCAGTCCATGCTTTTGTAAAAGTTTTATTTTTTATTTATGTTTATTATTTTTATTATTTTATTTTTCAGCATTGTATCTGAGAGTGTTATACATTAAAGATAGGATCCTATTTTCTGTCCTTCCAGTGATACATCTTATGTTGCAGTCAGGTTAAGGAGGCATATATGCTATGTTCTAACTTTCATAGTTGTACACAGAAGATTGAATCAACTTATAATGAGGATGATTTCAGGATGTTTTTCTTTCTCAAGATAGTTTATAATTCCTTTTTACCAGAAAGCCCTGCACTGGGGGAGGCACAGGGAAGGAAATTTGAGATCTATATATACATGCCTGGGTAAATGGAGTAAAGGATCCCCAGCTAATTTCTAGAATCTGTAATTATTCTATTTTATATAATGCATCATTTTTCCATGGTCATGAATTCAAATTTTGGGGCCTTTGTAAAATGGTTAATTTTGAGAACTTCAGAGAAATACCTCTTCTAAAGTTGTACACTGTATGGTTCCTGATGACTTTTGTCCTTCACTGACATGTGGATGTGTCACTTCATGATCTTTTTCCATTCCCCCCTTTTGTGTCATGTGTCCCTATGTCTTCACATGGTATTCCCTTCTTTGTATATCTGTGGCCAGGTTTCCCTTGTCTTATTAGGACATATGTCATTGGAATAGGCTTCATTTTAATTTGACCACATCTTTACAGTCTATATCTCCTCGTAAAGTCATATTTACCACAAGGGAGAATACCAGCATACCATAGCAGGAACCGTTTAATCTGTAACACTCGCATAGTGGGCTTCTCAAACATTAGTAGTTTGAGACCTTGAGTAGCTCCAAACCGAGATTATCCATGTGTTCCCATTGTGCCCAAAAGCCCTCATAAACCCAGACATAGGAGAAAAGGAGAGAAGACAGGCATCTGACCAGGAGGGCAGAGATTTGAAGGATGGATTAATGAGTCAAAGAAACCAAAGAGTTCTCAAAGCAAGCAAAGTTAAGGGAAAGATTGCTTCTTGGGACGTTTCCGAAAGAATTAGACTCCTGATAGCAATAGCTTTACCTCCTTAAGAATATAACCTGCATTGGTCTGCCTCCAAGGTTTATAATCTATCTTATCATTAAGCTATTATCTCCTGTTACCCATTTGTTGTTATCCATTTGGCCTCTCTGGACACAGAGCAGAAAGTCAGGTCTGCCTATGGCATAAAATTCACACTTCCATTCTTCATGTCTTCATGCAAGATAACCAGTCATTATTCACCTGGCCACCTAAGGGGAAATGTGAAATAGAGACCATGGAGTCATCTTTCTGGTGCAGATGTTATTGTGAGATGATCGATAGGTTCATAAACATTTATTCTAAAGCTAGTAAGTAGTCAGCAATGCCAGGACTCACTTGGCATAAAGAAACTAACAGCACTGAACTTCACACAAGCCAGAGAGGATCTTGGCTAGGGTGCCAACTTGACCCGCTCTTCCAAAAAAACGAAGATGAAAGAATTTACCTCTTTCTTTGGACTTTTTCTATGTTGCTTGAAGATTGCCCATCAGAGATACCTAGATTCAGGATGGCATATACCCACACACCTTATGTTATATAATGGCTATATGTTAAATAATTTATTTCACTTCCCCAAGATTTTTCCAACATCTTTGATATTTGCATTTGACTGGTGATGATTTTGTACTATGAAGTGTTGAAGATTTTTAATCTTTGGAAAAGGCGTTCTATATATGTCCTGCCTTTTAAAATTTTCTATACTTATTTTAGAGAGAGAAATGATAACTTTATATATTAATGGATACAATGTTGATGTTTTGACACATGGCCAAGCCCATGCCAAGTCTCTCTCAAAACTTCATTTATTCCGTATGGATGGGCACATGGGTGACTGCAAGAGTAGGGAGGTGGATTAATGGGTCAGTAAGTGGCTAGGTAGGTAGGCTGAAGGATCTGAAACTCTTCTGTACTTTCAAATACATGGATCTTTTCCTCATCTCAGAGCCACTAGTTATTCCTCTGTCTAGAATTGTCCCTCTGTAGCTTTGGCATCAGTGGCTGTTTTTATCCCTCTCTCGGGTCTTCCCTCTTATGACTTCTCTTTAGAAGAGTCTATTCTGATTGCTTGACTTACAGTTTCAACCTAATTACTATTGTGAGTTTCTCTATTTTGTTCAACACTAGGATCAAATTCAGGGCCTTGCATGTGACAGGTGAGCACGGACTAATTACAGTCTTATTTGTTTTCTTCATGGAATATATATATATATATATATATATATATATATATATATATTTTTTTTTTTTTTTCTTGATGTTTGTTATTTGTTTGCCTACTTTTCTTAAAGTATACCTATCCATACAATAGCAATGTTATCTGTCAGGACCCTAATATCAATGGTACACAATGACTCCTAAACATCTTTATACATGAAAGACTCAGTGACCTTTTTCTCATATACCATGATTCATATTCTACACCTCTGTTCGTCAAATACTGTGTTTGGTAATCAAATTCCACAAATTCTGATCTGTTACCCGAGGGTTTCCATGGTGAGCAGGTTCCTGAGACTTCGCCCTCTGTGAGAGGGTCTGGCTGAAGCTCTGCTCACACTGAGCAGTGTCCATCCACTCAGGCTCTGGAATCCTTTCTTGTCACAGAACAATAGGTTTATTACACCTGTCCAACTAAGGTATGTGTGTGAGCATCTTGGCTGAAAATCTTGTAAATGCTTTCCTTTTTTTACTGTGAAACCTTCTCTCCAGCGAACATCTTATCCACAAGAACTCCATCCTGACTGAGTCAACCCAAAGTATTCCAACCTCTCCCAGAGGACAAACTCATGTGGTTACAAGTAATGAATTAATGTGTACTGTGTGCAGAAAACAATGTATTTTGAATTAAAAATACTAAATGAAGACACTGTGTCTTTATTTTATTTAAGACCATGCTAATATGGAAAATGTGGAAAAATTAGGGGAAAATCTGAAGCAATTGAAGATGTTAATTCTAATGGGTGGATTCTCAAAATAAAAGGTTGTAGCACCGTAAGTTCCTTACCTCTTTTCTCTACCTGAGAAGATTGATATTAGATTTTCTTTTTGCCTGTTGAAACTTAGGAAACACTGAACTTTAATTCTGACTTGCTCCCAGGAATAGGCTGGAGGATGAGAGGATACCATGAGCATCACTTCGTCATGTTCACAAAATGTTTGTATTTATGTATAAAATGATACTGATTCTGCTAATTTACCAAGCATGCTAGGTAAATTACATCCAAATGAATGTATTTGGAAGACTGTATTAGTATTGATGATTTATGCCTTAACATTGCAATAAGATTGCTAGAATGAAGGAAATGTTTGTATGTTTTTATTATCTATTTAATGGTTGTACTTCAAAAACTACATTTGTGATTGATATTGCTGCTCGAAATAAATACATCGTAACTACATTGTTCATGGGAAAGTAATGCTATTAGTAAATGAACAGGAGGAATAAATTTTCAAAGCCAGAGAAGGCTCATTACTGCCTTTAAAAAGAAAAACAATGTGGTTTGGCACTAAGAAACTGATAAAAAAAATTCTAGACCAAAGAGCCTCATTATTAAGGGTGGAGTGCTTTTTATTTTAGAGAATGAAGGAGATAGAAGTGGCCTAGATAGCTTGGGAGCAAACCATTTTATGTGATTTTCTTTCATGTTAAATAACCTGGATAAAACAATCCATCTAGGTCATGAGTGTCCCAAAGGCTCAGTGTACAACCCTCACATCATGTCATGTATAGATTCCTCCCAGCATCAAGAATCTTGCTTCATATACACTCATCTTATCCAGAGAGCACCTATCAGCACTCAGCTCCTCTAATTAGTAAAAATTCTTCCACTTCCCTCTGGCCTGTATATAACAGCCTGGGAGATGGTGAGCATAAGAGCCAATGAAGAATCCTACTTTTATTCTATTGGAATAAAGGTATTAAAAGGAATGATATGTAAATGAGAGGCATTGCTGAGAGAAAACAATTAAAAACACAGTTGTTCACATGTGCAGAAATATCCTAAATCTTGAAGAAATAAAAATATTCTAAAAAAGAATTACAAATGCATAACCAATACAGGGAAATCTGTGGTACTCTCCCTCTGGAATGAATTTAAATAAATATGGCTCTGTGTGAGTGTGTGAGTGTGTGTGATACATTAAAAAGTATTTATAACAGAAACTTATTTGTATAACTATTTTTAGGCTTTTTATAGAAGGCAGCATTTTCACATCTAGCCAAGCTTCAAAGCTTGTGAATATTTTTTTTTTAAAAAACAACTCGAGGCTAGAAGATAACGAATATTGCTCAAGTTCATGCTGGAAGACTTAGTGGGGAATTAGCAACTAAGGAAAATTCACACTTTTTCTTAACAGTTTTCCTTGTACTACAACTATGTAAATTAGCATGTGCTCATAATCGTGTTGACCTGAAATACACAGGACTGGGTGTAAACAAAAGAGTCCAGAGGAAGCAAGATGTAATAAATCATACAAAGTATATATAATCCTTTCAATTTAAGCAGTTTTTTTGTCATTGCTACTTGAAATGCCACTAGTATCTCAGCAGTAAACATGAAGACTGGTAAGGAATACAGCATTGCACCACCTTAAAAAAAAGAAATTAGCAGTTGGTATTGAGAAATCAAAGCTGAGTTAAATATCATTGATACTACTTTCACGATGGTGGTTCTATTTCAAGTAATACAAATGTAGCCTTTCTCTTCCCTTAAGTGTGTATATTGTACAAACTATACTGCTCTGATAATTACAATGTCTGAAGTGTGTGTGTGTGTGTGTGTTTTTTCTAGTGTGCATACACATGCATGCAGGCACATGTTTACATGCATGTGCCTATGCTGACATTGGAATATTGATCATCGAGAAGCCTAGCTTAAGCCTATTTGGAAAAAGAGCAGGGCTTGGAATTTTTGATTCGCAGCACTATACCTTGAGTGCATTCAGAAGACATCACATAGGCTTCACAAGTGATTGACAGTTTGCGATTGTGGCAGTCACTTTGGACAATCTTCTAAAGCTCTCATTAGGCCAAGCCTATGACTTTCAGTTATCATAAAATAAAAATAATACTCAGTGAAGTTTTAATGTAGCCCACCAGTGGTTGCCCCAGTCACCAAACCAAGAGTCAGGAGATCATTTGAGGTCCATTTAACTATCTAAACACGAATGTCCCTGGTGTATGTTGTTAGTTTTAATTGATGTTAAAGAATACATATTGGACATCAAGATGAGACAGTAGACCAATGTTTTTAAACGATGTGGCTGGCTTTTGGGTACTTTTCTTACATTAGAGTGATTAAGGTGTGAAAGCCAGAACCTAGGAGAGAAACTATACAAGAATTTCCTGGACAAAGCTACAGGCATGTGGCTACTCCCTTACGCTAATGCATGAGTATCTAGGGTATCAAAAAAAAAAAAAAAGAAAGAAAGAAAAAAAAAAGAAAGAAAAGAAAAAACAAACAAACAAACAAAAAATATACCTGAGAAAGATCACTGGAGTTTTCAAGGAAAAAAGACTGAGGTCTGACTTCTCATTTTTCTTCTTTCTTACTTTATTTGTGCACCCCTACCCCTCTATACTCATTCCCCATATCCATGAAATCTAAGGAGATCCTTCCTACAAGAAGTCATATATGAATACTTTAGGTATTCTAGTTCATGAAGTTTTCTGTGCAGCATCATTTAAAATCCACCACATATCATATATAACCTCATGGGTATGACTGTACTTCAGTGAAATTTAGCTCATCAAAACAGGCATCAGGACACAGCTGGTCTATGGACCAACATTTGTCTACACTTGAGATACCAAGGGAAGGGATGATAGTCAGATACCTTTGAAAGCAAAGCCCTAACAATGGCTGCTTCATTGATGTTTGACCACAGCTGTTATGCAAAGACATTTGATAGTTTCCCATGATTCAGATTAGCACCATGTTGGGAAGAAAGAGTCAGTTGGAACTGCTTGAATTCTGCCCAAGAGGACTATTCTGGGAGGAGGGTGGAACTCAAACAGAGAGATTATCATGGAGGGGATTCACAGACAAAAGGTTGTAGGTAGGGAATGTGAGTGGAAGCTAGAGTGATCATGAGGAAGGAGGCATAAGAAAGGTCACTATAGAGTCTGTCTTTAGCTGATGCTAAAGGAAGTCTTAACCATGTGAGATCTGTCTGCACAGGGCATCAACTACACAGGAAGGCCCAGGGAGAGCCCCTAAAAATTCTTTGAACTTCATAAGAAGACTTCATTCAATGAATACATTTAAAAGAAATTATTTCAGAAAACTTTGAATTTTGGTTGATTATGTAAACTATTTGTTTAATATATCAGTCACAGAAATTGTGCCTCTATAATACATACATAAACAAAAAAGAGATTCTAAAATAAATGTCTTGTCACAAGACAACACTCCTATGACAGTACACATTCCCTAAATGCTGCTTGATTTCTACGGTGTTTCTCTAACTTTAGCTGCCAGGCTCATCTAAGGGATTTCATAAAATGTAGGTTGCTGGACTAACCCCTGAGAGTTCTGATTCATTAAGAATGGGGTAAGGCCTGAGTGTATACTGCTAATGTAGTCTCAGGTGACACTGGCGAGCCTCATCCAGAATTGTAAGAACCACTGCTTTACAGTAAGCCTGGTTTCCCCATCTAGGGAGTGATTCCCAAAAGATTAGGACAGTCTCATGTTAACTGGGTGTATACCAGCACTGAGGCATTCATTAGCCATGTGAGTAATGGACAGTTTAGTTTCAGAGGACAGCTACTGCTCTAAGGTACTAACTAGCCTTATGTATCCCTTCACACAAAACAGACATTTTTTTTTTCTTGAATACTCTAGACTTCCCAGCCTTGCTTGCCTTTGCTCACATACCACATGAAGACAGTTAACTGCCAATACCAAGCATTTCATGTAGTGTCACCATCTATCCAGTGCAAAAAGGGATATTGAAGGGAGTTTACTGACATATTGTCTGACATTGTCATGATCCATGAGTGGCAGAAAATAGACGCCCAGTGAGTAGGCAGATTTCCATCTGGCAAGAAGAGGGCTGTAATGAGCACCAGTGTAAAATGACAGATCGTAATAGAAACTAGAAAGTCTATGGGAAAATTAGCTTGCCTCATCTCACATCTGCATGACAGAGGAAACTGCCAATCATGCTCTCTAGAGAGGAAGCCTTATCTGGGTTCCCAGTCACGTGCAATGCCATGTTAGCCTAAGACTTTTTTTTTTTTTTTAAAGAAAAAAACAGAAAAGAAAAAAAGCCAAAGAAAAAAGAGCACAGAAAAAAATAGAATCAGTCTGTTAGAGAATTTTAAACAAATGTGGAGCTGAGAAACAAGCTGTCACAAATTGGCACAGAGAACGCAGAAAATCAATGTGAAATGGAAGCTGCCTCTCCCAACAAAATAAAGCAGGCAATTAACTCTTCTCATCCTTGCCGTAGCGCACGCATCATTTAAACCCTGAAACTCAGGTTGCCAAGGAATGGGCCAACACTTTAAACACACAGTCTGCTCTCCCATAACTTGAGTAAGTGAATAAGACATAGGCAAGCAGCTGGCAGGGAAGAACTAGCTTGACTCTCTTAGATTAGATATTTTTATATATGTGTACATAAACATATACACATAGATGCATGCACATTCTATATGTAATTTATAGTACATAGATGTAAGCATACCCATACTGAGAATGGAAATAATTGTGGTATTTCTTAAATTAAGAATGACATGGGAGTAAGAAAAGCATCTTTCATGTCTTGAAAATATTTTTAAATAGAAACTACAAATTCACCATTAGTTTAAAAAAATAGAATATAGCTATGCAAACTTCCCATATACTTTTATTTTACTCAGCTTTGCTGGTGCTCTGAATGATAGGCAAGAGACAAGTTCAGGGGAAACTCCTGAAACCATGACAATATCCCTGAACTATGCCTATGAAAGGGCTGACCATGTGTGTCACTCACTAATCAAGGCCAGAAGAGCAGTGGTCTGGATCAGGGTATAAAATAAGTGGATGACATAATGATAACTCTTAATTCTACTAATAGAATCGAGATGTGTCAGCTGTTGTAGCATTGCTGTAAATGGTGAAAAGATAAAGAATCATTATATCAATAGTATCAAGTTGTCTGAAAGAAAAAGGGCTTGAGAGATAGGATACTAACATGTGAATAAAGTAGCCATCTGGACAACTTCCTCTGTAGTAACAAAGAAACCCACAATGTCAGTGTCACAGTGTATATACTATTGAGCATCAGGGTCATCTGTTAACCATAATTACTCAGTAACTCACACCAAAGGAGGCTTCATTCAGACATGTTTCTAAGCACAGAAAAGAAGATGGGATCACAGCAAATACATTAGATGGAGCTTAAGGAGGCCTGTGGAAGAATTGGGAAAAGGATTGAGGAACCTGAAGAAGAGAACAACTTCACAGAAAGACCAACAGAGTCAACTAATCTGGACCCTTGGGGGCTCCCAGAGACTGAACTACCAACCAAAGAGTGAGCATAGACTGTACCTACTTCTACCACTGCAGACATATGTAGAAGATGTATATCCTGGTCTTCATGTAAGTCCCCCAACAACTGTAGTGTGGGCTATCCCTAAATCTGCTGTCTGCCTGAGGATCCCATTTCTCTAATGAGGCTTCATTGTCTGGCCTCAGTAAGAGAGGATGAGCTTAGTCCTGCAGTGACTTGACATGCTGGGAGGAGGTACTAAGTAGTGGCCTCAACCTTCTTAAAGGAAAAGGAGGGAAGAGAATGGGGGAAAGAGCTGTGGGGATGGGGGCTTGGAGGAGAGGAGGGGCAGATATTGGGATGTAAAATGAATAAATAAATAACTCCCTCTGCAGAAAAGACACAAGTCACTTCTCACAATTTCAGTGGCCCAAGTAAATATTAAAAAGCTCCTTGATACCCTTAAAATGATGTGAATGATGAGATCTTATGGCACACTGGGGAGTTAAAAGGGAGAAGGAGACACAGGGATGAAATCTACCTATTAGAGCCATAATTGCCCAAAGCCATTGCCTGGGCCACAGCAATATATCCTCTGCTAGTGTACCTGTCCCTACAGATGTCTGCTCATGTATTCATACAAAACTCATGGAGAACACACACACACACACACACACACACACACACACACACACACACACACACCACATTCCTCTAGTAGTCCTATGGGTACAATTCTTCCGTATGCTCCAGTGTGATATAGCTTTCATGCCAGCCTACTACCCAGACCCTAGCCACCACCATAATAGAATTTTTATCCACACCTGCCCCTCCACATCCTCAGAGGATATAAGTGCTTGCATTTCTTTCATTCACTGAGCTCGCTGTCACTACCTCCCTCTATCCCTGCCATCTCCACTATCCCTCCCTCCCTGCTTTGTCACACAACTTTTCGCTCCTTCCCAGGAACTGGCATCCCTTTAATTATACTTTATAATTTTCTGATTATTCATGAGTTTGTTTAATATTTTCCCCCTTTATAACTTCACCATGGGAAGGAACAGTGTTGGTTTTCCCACTGTCTACACACAGAGTTTACAATCTTCCTTAGGCTAGCCACACACATCCACATGGATGAGTAAATTTAGCACAGTTCTTCTGTCAGTGTCTGGTAGGGATCAACAAACCACTGAAAATGTACATGACAGAAAGCCACTAATCTGGGATTTACAGTGGGCAAATCCAAACATTAAAATTAAACATACCACTATGTCCATTTTTTTTTCTAGTTCATGGTCTATAAAAAGAACGTATACCTATTATCAGCAAATGGCTCTCCAAATATGCAATTGGTAGTTCAGGTTACCATCCTACAAAAAGAAAATGGAAATGAAGAGAAACTAGAAGACTTACTCAGTATCATACTGCCATCTGGAAGCGATGCCACAAGGTGAACTAGAGACTTCTGACTGGTCATGTGCTTTCTTTCCTCATGCCTCCTGTCTCAATTTAAGAAGGTCAGCCTTAGGAGTATTCATGTGGGGGCAGTGCTAATGAAAGAGAAATTATTAATACAACACCTGGGCCAGGTTCTGCATAGATATGCCAAGTGTGACCTTCAGTCTTGAATTCATTTCAGAAACTCTGCCCAAAGGAATTGGTATGGTAAAAGAAAAACTTCATCAAGGGCTTGGCTTCATAAATATATCCTTCCCAGCATCTCTAAGAACCTTGAAGTCTCCATCATCATTATATGCAAACGCATGTTTCTCTGAAGCCCTTATGAAATGCCTGTGGTGCTCAGTGATGGTTATATTAACAAATAAGGCTATATCACATTTAGTCTAGAAACATGCTTTGAGTACTCCGAGGATAGAATGTAACATAAGATGCCAGGTGCCTCAGAATAAATGCAGTTTTGTGACTTACGGTTGCTGCGTAGAGGAAGTCTGGATTAGTTCTCAGAAGGATGGAGAAGGAAATGATCAGTTACTTGAGAAGTAGAGGCTACCCATAATGACACCAAGTGCCAGAGATCCAAAGGGAGATAGTGAAAAAGATGATGGAGACAGAGAAATGTTATAAACATCACAACTGTGACCTTAAGTGACTAAGCAACTCTATCTCAGTGACATAAAACCATCTCACCAGACCTCTTAAGACTAAATTTAGAACCTTCCAGCTTTTGAATTTTAGTCACTCTATGGAAGACAAATATGCTGAGAATCAAAAGCCTAACATTTGCACTAGCTGTGGATTTGGGAGCCTCAACATTCGTCCTCTCCCCCTGTAATTCAACTCCTTTCTACCTTTCCTTTTCCTTTGAAAACATCACTATTTCTAGCTCCTGCCACAAGAGGCCCCCAGTGCACACCCCTCCTTGTTCTCATACAGCAGTTTGAAATTAGTGTCACTTAGAACAGAATTGAAAACAGAGAACTGCCCTTGGCCTGGCAGGCAGCCACCTCACATGGAGAAGGGCAATACCTCAGAGTGAGAGTGGCTTGAATTCACTTCACATTCTGCTGAGAGAACTGCATAAAATATTAAGTATGTAGCCACTAGCTCCAGAGATAAATGATAAGACTCATTAGTCTTGACAACAGAATATTTAAAAGAAGAGATTGGGTAATGAATATCTCCAAGGGAGCGCAACGGGCATAGTGATTATTCAGAGATATTCTATCCACTGAAATCCCAGTAATTGTGTGTGTGCATGTGGATGTCATGACAGACATCTTGAGGTCAGAGGTTTCTTGCTGTAGTTAGAGTTTTCCTTCCACTATGAATGTTCAAGAGATCAGTTCGGGTCATCAAGATCATCAGCAAATGCCTTTGCTTCTCGCTGACTCTCATCCATAGTCCTTCTAACTCTTTTAACTGGTCAAAGCATGGGGAATTTTTTTTTTAAATCATTGACAATCATTTATTTCTAATGATGTGCTCAAAGCTGATGCCGCTCTATCCTTGGGTCCATCTCATCTTCTATTATAATAGGCAACCTTAGAGATGACCCGGCTGACAGAAGAAAGAAATGGTGTTACTCCCAAGTACTACCTTCTTGTAGCAGGCACTGCATGACCCCTCTGCAGAAACTCTCATAATTTATCCATCTCTCCTTACTCTGTGTTCTTGTATTCTCTTTGGCATGTACTACTTCACATGGGCTGTTTTTATGCACATTCAAGTATAAGTATATTAAATTTATTTTATCACACTGCCTTGTTTATCAAAAAATGTTATTTTTTCACTGATAAAGTCTCTGTCTTAAATACTGTATCTCAAATGGTTTTTCTGTTTAATAATTGCTATTTAATAAATGAATATACCACAATATTGCTTACTCTCAAGTCAGCTTGAGGGAAACCAAAAAAAAATGCTAACTAGGCCACAGAATATTATATAAAATACCTCACTTCTATTTCAAATCACAAAAGCTGAAATGATTCCTTTCATTTGTAGAGAGAGATAAGACTATATAAATTACTTATTCAGGGATCCTGTTAACATTTTCTCTTGCACTGATTGATTATATAGATACCTCATGAAATCTAATATTTAAATAATCCTATGCTGAGAATAAAATGCTAAATGGGCATCACATCTAAGACCATATTCAAGGTGAGCTGCTAAAGACAGAGAATCAGTGAGCAGTGAAGGATGCTCGGTGATGCAGAAGTTATCCACTTCTTTATAAGACTGCTCTACACTTAAAATATGGTTGGTTTCATCTGGTTAATAGTAAACAATCTGGTTCCCATAGCATTTGCCCTTGAAATTCAAAAAAAAAAAAAAAAAGAACGGAAACCAGAATCTGAATCTGGACTGTATTATTAAATATGTGACCAATTACCTTCTTCCAGGAACCTATTTCTCTGTCTGTAAAGTAGAGACATCAAAATGATCCCCTCACAAAGCTACTGATACTTGAAGTGTTTTGCTCTTGGTCAAGGGTTCTTCACACATAAGGTATTTTCAGTCTGGTGTCTCTGAAGTTCTATTTTGTGGTAAGAATAAAACTTATTTCACTTTTGGGCTCCCTGATAATTTTCCAGAATCTCATAATCACTGCCTCTTTCATACTGTTAGTATGAGTTTTTCTTATTAGGAATGGTTGATTTTTTTCCAAAACATAGTTTCAGTAGCATGTAGTCATAGGTCAACTTTTTTGGGGAGAGGTGGTTTTTTTGTTGTTTGTTTGTTTGTTTGTTTGTTTGTTTTTCGAGACAGGGTTTCTCTGTATAGCCCTGGCTGTGTTGGAACTCACTTTGTAGACCAGGCTGGCCTCGAACTCAGAAATCCACCTGCCTCTTCCTCCCCAGTGCTGGGATTAAAGGCGTGCGCCACCACGCCCGGCATAGGTCAACTTTGATTCCTCTATCCATACACATGTATTAACTAAATACCTTACCACGTAGAAGTATGGCATAATGCTAAGAAATCCCCAAAATATAAAATGATGCAGATATGTTTCCCATCACAGCAGAAACAGTCATTTAGTATGAATGTACTAAGCATCTACAATGAACTATACAGTCATAGGTACAGAGTCTAAAGCAAGGAATGTATAGCTGATGAAGTTAGGAGAGAAAGCCATAAATAGGACCATAACATTATGTATAGCATTGACCACAGTGTAGTCAATAACTTCCTTCAACAATATGAAATGCAGCAGTCTCCTCAAGAGAACAGTCAATGTATTTTTTAAAAGATTTGTTTATAATTATATATAAGTATACTGTAGCTGTCTTCAGACACACCAGAAGAGTGCATCAGATCTCATTACAGGTGGTTGTGAGCCACCATGTGGTTGCTGGGATTTGAGCACAGGACCTTTGGAAGAGCAGTCAGTGCTCTTACCCGCTGAGCCATCTCGCCAGCCACAGTCAATGTATTTTTACAATGACCAAAAAATATCCAAAAATAGATTCTTTCTGCCACTGGCTTCACAAAGGTCTTTGGAATTCACTGGGATTGGATATTGTGCAGCTGGGAGGCTTTAATGACGGAACTGAAATCTTGAGGTGTACCCACCCTAGATACACAATTCACCATGGAGAGCCCTTTCCAATCAACTGAGAGAAAAAGTCAATAGCTTTTCAGCTCTGCAGCAGAGAAGAGATTAAAAAGTATTTGCTTTGCTCTTAGCCAACTCTTCCCGTCTATCCAATAGATGTATCCATTTCATCATGTTCTGAATATATACATTTCCAGGTACACAGTCGCTCAGTGGCAGCAGATTGCCACGGGGACCTCTTATGGGAACGACATTTAAAATCGCAAACTGTGACACCAGGTATCCCAGCTTTACTTTCTGCCACCAATAACTGCTTATTTTTATTAGTCTGTACTAATTATACAAAGTAATGTGTTTCATCATGGAAGTTCTATAATACTAATATATTTTGATTACATTAATCCTTCTCCAAGGGATTTTTTTTTTTCAAAACATTTTTAAACCTCTACCAATATTAAGAGAAAAAGAGATAGTGTGGAAGTTTTACAAAAGAAACCTGAGGCCCTTTAAGATTTTGGTTAACACTGGCATTCTGAAAGCCCACACAGCAAGTGGCAATACTGTTCTGAGGGTCCACTTTCTACAGATAATCTGTCCACCGCTACCCACCCCACACACTCACTCATGAGTAGACACAACAGCTTTTAGTCAAGAAGCAATTTCCTTCTCTCAAGGTGACTAGAAAAGTAACACTTGAACTCTGGAACTTCTGGTGGCTACATTTTATATTTTGAGGGAAAAAAATATTCTATAGTGAGAGATTGGCATAAAGCAGACGTCTAGGAAAAACATTGAAATTTAACATGGAAAAAAGGCTAATTGGTCTGTTCCACCCATTGCTAGTAAAGGAAGAGTAATGCTCAAAATAACTCAGAAAGCTGAACTCAAAATGCAAGCAAATGTAAGGGAAACACAACCAAAAGCTTTGTGATCTGACCCTGTATATATTCCTGGAGGATATTTAAAACTGAGTGTAGAATTAAATATCAAATTATATATATTCCAGTTCCAGATTATGTTTTTATTATCAATGATTTATAAATATAAGATAATAATTCTATCACTAAAGTCATCAATATCTACAAAGAGATTTAAGCATGTTTCTTAATTTAAAAGGCTATAGCCTCAATCAAGACTTGCTTTCAGTAGCAGCTGTAATCAAGGCACATAGTTGTAATCGGGTACTTTATAATCTGACAGTGAACCATGGAGAAAATCACAGTGTATGAGACTGCTGATCATTTCTTCCTAGCTCCAGACACTCTCCAAAATGTAAAATGGTGTGCAACACCCACCTGAATGTCAGGCTTCCAACAGTGAGTGGGAAACAGGATAGATGTCTATGTAGCCGAAACAAGTAGCACAGACATATGCCTTTTGCTTCATGAAAGGGCCATCCTATATAATGCTGCTCTCTACCTGCCACATTTTGTGTACCACATTATCTACTGATAATTAAAAATATAATTAAAATTATATTAATATAATATATTATATATTGTTATAATTAATATATTAAAAATAATAACAGCCAAGAGGCAAAAGTGAAATCCTAAAAATAGGTCATAATCATCGCAAATTCTTTTTTTTTTAGATATTTTCTTAATTTACATTTCAAATGCTATTCTGAAAGTCCCCTCCCCTTACCCCCTCCCTGCTCCCCTGCCCACCAACTCCCACTTCTTGGCCCTGGCGTTCCCCTGTATTGGGGCATATTAAGATTGCAGTACCAAGGGGCCTCTCCTCCCAATGATGGCTGACTAGGCCATCTTCTGTTACATATGATGCTAGAGACACGAGTTCTGGGGGTTCTGTTTAGTTCATATTGTTGTTCCTCTTCTAGGGTTGCAGACCCCTTCATCTCCTGGTGTTCTATCTCTAGCTTCTCCATTGTGGGCCCCATGCTCCCTCTTATGGATGACTGTGAGCATCCACTTCTGTGGGAGTCAGCTATATCAGGGTCCCTTCAGTAAACACTTGCTGTCTGATTATGGGATGGATCCCTGGTGGGTTAGTCTCTGTATGGTCCATCCTTTCATCTTAGGTCTAAACTTTACCTCTGTAACTCCTTTCATGGGTATTTTGTTTCCTATTCAAAGGAGGAATGAAGTATCCACATGTTGGTCTTCCTTCTTGATTTTCATGTGTTTTGCAGATTGTATCTTGGGTGTTCTAAGTATCTGGGCTAATATCCATTTATCAGTGAGTGCATATCCAATGACTTCTTTTGTGATTGGGTTACCTCACTAAGGATTATGTCCTCCAGATTCATCCATTTGCCCAAGAATTTCATAAATTCATTTTTTTAAATAGCAGAATTGTACTCCATTGTGTAAATGTACCATATTTTCTGTATCCATTCCTCTGTTGAGGGACATTTGGGTTCTTTCCAGCTTCTGGCTATTATAAATAAGGCTGCTATGAACATAGTGGAGCATCATAGCAAATTCTTTTTCACTAGTAGTCTTTAAAAATCTCCACACTAAATAAATAACATGTAAGCATTAACAATGTCCTCAAAACTCATTGAAAATATGTTAAATACATCCCAAGTCAGAAAAACAAAGTAGAACCGTGTCTGATATACTTTTGTTCTAAAATGGTAGCAAATAAGGTAAAACCGTTTGGAGAGGATTTATCTGGAGGCACATCTGTTCTGAAGCCATCGCTGTAAGGTATCTGGGCGTTTCTGCAGGGGTCTAGTTGGCACAACAGTTTGTAGCCGATGAATGTGGAAATAGTACAGAGGATATCAAGTGGGGACTGAGCAATCTCTTTCCAGCCCTGCTCTATGCCTCCAGTTTGTCCCCCTAACCAGTTTTTCATACCTCGTAAGGATGCCTGGAGTCAGCTTCTCTATTACAAGGAAATGATGGGTGAACAATCTTGCAAAGATCAGAATGCATTCCAAAGCGAGCCTAGTGTATGGGACCATTCTGCATGGGATGGCAGGAGAGAAGAAAATGAAACACACCAACCCCATCACATATCCTCACCCGCTTCAGTGGATTCTGCTCCTAATGAAAATTAAACACAGCTTTCCCCCAAAAGAATTGACACCTATTTGATTGCACAAAACTCTGATGTTAGTGATAGAAGTTCTCACTTTGTCCACAGCTACATTTACTGATTTGCTTCACCTAACCATTTATGTGCAATGCGCTACATTTTTTTATTCTTTAATTTTTTTCAGATATGTGTACAAATGTATTTTAATAAAATCCACCCCTGTTAATTCCCTCCAGTTGCTTATTTCCACCCCAGGACCCTCCAGCATGTCTCCTGCTCATCTTCATATCCTCTTATTTTTTGATAACCCACTTGGTCCAATCGGTGCTGTCCACACATTCCTGAGTAGGCAGCCAACCAGTATAGTCCCTCCCACAGTAGCCAACAGCTGCCACAAGGTCCTAAGCTGGTAGGGGAGGGTCAGGAGCCAGGATCTTTCTATGCTAGTATTTTGTACAGCTGACCACAGGCCTTGCAAGGTCATGTGTGCAGTAGCTCCATGGTGTTTATGAGACAGCATTGTGTAGGTCTCCCTCCCAACCCTGGGTTCTTACATTCTTTCTGCTGCCTGAGCCTTGGGTAGGGGGCTGTTGATATAAATGACCTTTTTATAGATGAATACTTAGGGTCACATATTCTCAGACCTTTGTCTAGCGATGGGTCTCTGAATGTAATTATCCCCTGTAAACGTTCTAGAACCAAGGTTGAGAGCAACACACATTTGAGTGTGCACATAAATATTTAGAAGGTGGTTTGGCAACATGATCACTTGGCAATATGACTTAATACTTTTAATGAATAGCTTTGTCGCATAGGCATATTATCAGTTTATGATACAGTATTATAAAGTTGCTGCTAGTCCTCAAGCTTAAGTGGCCACAAAGACAGACAAGATAACGGGAACCAAACATGAGGTAGGCAAGATGAAGTATCAGAACAATCCGTTTTAAAGAAATCTCCAGTGTCTAGTTATCCCTTTGCTCCATAATAGAAAGTGTCCACCACCATTTGCTTTGTGGACACCAATCCAAGAGTCTCCTGGGCTACTGTAAGTCTGCTGGGGAAATATTACAGTTTTAGGAGAGCAGTGTTTTCAGCAGCTGTAATCATTCTAATTACTTTAGAATGTTTCCTTTTTTTTTTTTTTTTTTTTTTTTTTTTTAATCCTTCACCCTCTAGGGCCTTTTTGCCTCCAAATCAGCTACAGAAACAAAGTAATTTAACACAGTAAAAAGCTTATTAACACATGACGCAGTTCAGTGATATGAAAAGCTGCTGGGGAGAAAATGAAGAGTTCATCCCCTGCAGAAAAGGTAGATCTGAGTATTTCAAATCAAAGAAGCTGAGCCAGGGAGCGAATAACTCTACAAAAGGAGAAAAAGAAGGTCTGGATGTGAGCTCTGTCTGAGGGAGAACTCAGTTCTGAGGGATGAGAGGATGACAGTTAACATGCTCAACTTGACCTGCAAGTCCAGTTGGTAGCTTAGGTGGCAGTTTTAAAATCCTCATCCATCATTGGAAAGAGTCCTTAGATTCTCATCAACCATGGCTTTTTCTTGTTTGGTTGCTGTTTTGTTTGATTTGTTTTCGTTTGTCTGGTTTTTATTTATTTGTTTGTTGTTGTTTGTCTTGTTTTGCAGACACCAGAGAGGCTGACATGGCTGCCGGTCTTGTAGCATGGGAATATGAATGTTGCTGCTTATCCACAAAAGACAGGTTAAAGATGCGCTGTGCCAAAGTCACTCTCTCAGAGAGGAAGAAAAGCAATCGGAACCTTCTACTAGAGGTCACTGTGTGTTCCAAGCAGCAAGGGAATCCTGCTGAGGACAGCATGCAAGAGCTGCACAAGCTGCCCAGAGCAGGGGAAGCATTCAGTAAAGGCTTTCTGCTATAGTCCTATGCTCCTGATGCAGGCAGAACGCCTGTTGAATAACTGCATGAACATCCAGAAAGAAGTTAAGCAGATTTGGAAGCATAAGAAAAACCACCAATGGGCTCAGAATATACCCATGGAGCCTTTGAGTATACACAGTTTCTTTCCCCTCAGGAGCAAATATCCATTCATAGCTTTGCCACTTGGCTTTCCAATTTTGTTTATTTTTAATTCTTCCTATGCACACATTCAAGCACTGCTCTCTAATTTCCACCTAGAATGTGCACACAATGACTGGCGGGAAAAAATATTCTGACTGCCATGTATTGTCTTTCCCTATAAAACCATCATTTTCTGTTCCAATTCATGTGCAAGAGTCACCCTCATGGTGACCTCTTGACCTAGGCAAATCAAATCGTGTGCTTTTGACTGCTGAGATCTCCATTACACTCACTTGACTCAGCCCCCAAACACACACACACACACACACACACAAAACACACACACCTTTCTGTCCTCACTTAACCCTGCTTCTGTTTCCAGGTTATATACCTATGACATATGAGTCTACATATGGATCCTCACATGAGGGAAAACTTGCATTATTTGCCTGAATCTAGTTTATTTCACTTACCCATTATGATTTCGATTTGCATTCATTTTTATGCAAATGGAAAATTTTTATTTTTCTTCATGGTCAAACAAAATTCTGTTGTGCACATATAACATTTTCTTTCTACATTCATCAGCATGGCCAATTGGGCTACCCCCTTATCTAGGAAATGGTGAATATCTTGAAAGATACATAGACATGTGAGAATCTTCATGGAGCACTGACAGAACCTTTCAGGTCTATGCTAACTAGTGACTTTAGTGTTTTAGAACATCCTCCTCACTGAACCGCAGGTGACTGGGCTTTTAGATATAATGTTGGATGGTGGATATTGTGGGTGCTATTAAAGGAAATAGCCAACTTTTTTGCAGCCCAGACTAAAAAGGCTACAAATTGCTTCAATAATTATTCACTGAACACATGTATATATACCCACAAATATAATGAGCTAAGAAATAGGAGTCTTAACTGTGACGTCAGACAAAAGAGGCATGAGATCCATCCAGGAGGTTCTTTAAGTTGCTGATGACTAACCTGGGTTCTAAACTTGAATTCTAGATCACTGTGGATGGCTTTCCATTTGCAGCTATGCATATGCTTTAAATTGACATTTTGCAAAAATGCATCACTAAAATGTGAGAAAAATAAGGAATACACATATACATATACATACATATATATTACTTTCATAATCTAAGTAATATTTGGCTAGTCGGTTGATCCTCTAATTTACATGTTACTAGTTTTGAATCTTTATCACCACATTTCTTCAGATAATGATGAAGGTTTAAAAGAGCAATACACTGATTCATCTCAGTCAAATTCTGTTTTCTCAACTTTATTTTATAATCTCATTTTTTTAATGCTCATGTGAACCAGCCTGGCCTTCAATTTTCTATGTAGCTGAGGCTGACCTTGAACTCCTGATCTTACTGCTGCTACCTTCCAAGTGTTGGTGATACAGGTTTGTGCTACTATGCTTGACTAAAGTTCTCACTATCAGTCACCAACCAAAGAAGATAAAGCATAGATCATTTTATCAAGTGAGCTTCTTTTGGGAATTTTTTGTATGGCATTTTTGTGTGGAACCTTACTTAAAAGGAAATGGTGAATACTTCCACAGTTAAACAGAGTCATACGAAATCTGTCATTGTATTTGAGCATAAAATAACATCTACATAAAGTTGCAAAGCTTCTGTAAGGCAAAAGATACTGTCAACAAGACAAAAGGGCCACCAACCAATTGGGAAAGGATCTTTACCAATCCTAAATCAGATAGAGTACTGATATCCAATGTATATAAAGAACTCAAGAAGGTGGACATCAGAAAATCAAATATCCCCATTAAAAAGTGGGGGCACAGAGTTAAACAAAGAATCCTCAACTGAGGAATACCGAATGGCTGAGAAGCACTTGAAAAAATGTTCAACATCCTTAATCATCAGGGAAATGCAGATCAAAACAACCCTGAGATTCCACCTCACACCAGTAAGAATGGCTAAGATCAAAAATTCAGGTGACAACAGATGCTGGCGTGGATGTGGAGAAAGGGGAACACTCCTCCATTGTTGGTGGG